>CAUYRH010090095.1:0-31871 GCA_963574655.1 Perodicticus potto
AATGTGGAACTCCCATTTCCTATGCCTAGGTCAATTTCATGTGAATTTCCTAGGCCTCAATTCCATGAATGGACTGTGTCCATTCATTGATACATTCATTCACCTTGCCGCCAGCGGAAGGGACTGTGTTCATTTGTTTCCTGGCCAAGGAACCCATACACCTATATATACCCCGAGACTAAAAGCCTAAAGGGGGAGACGGGGAAAGACAGGGAGAGAAACAGAGAGAGCTTTTCTCTCCCCACTTGAGTTCTCTCTCTCTACTAGGAGCTTTAGTGTTTTCTGTATTCTTTTCTGTAAATAAATTCTGTCTTACCACTGGGGAAAAAAAAAAAAAGAAAATGCCATGAAGGCTATGTTAAACAGTTAGATGAAAACATTTCGATTGTATATGAAACCAGCACATTGTACCCCTTGACTGCACTAATGTACACAGCTGTGATTTAATAAAAAAAAATAATAAAAAAAAAGAAAGTAAGAGAAGTAAAAATGAACTTTTTAAAATAAAAAAAGAAATAAAAAGACTAAAGCAAACCTAACAGTTCTATATTAAAGTACAAGAAACACTTCTTCAATAAGAATGACATTCTAACATTTCAGTTGGGAGACTTTCCACAAAGTAGGTGAGAGATATTCAGGTCTCTCCCCATCTGTTGGTTCTTCCCCTTCAGCCCCAGCCCACAGCCACCTCTGTCTATTTCCACAAAGGTTTAGGAAATGACTCTGGAGGCCTGACAATAAATAACCAGGATAGCACCACCCCTACTCAGAAACCTGGAGTAAAGTCGGCAACCTTGGAAGTAAAGAAAGAGCGGGGAGCAAAATAAAAAAGCACCTGCAGGAGGTCTAGAATGACAGGAGAATAGACATGACCACGAAGTTAATGACCCTTAGGTTCTAGAGATAAACAGGCACGGTCTTCTGACTCACCTCCACCTATGAAAACCCAGCCTGTTCACCACTGTTAGAATACTAAGCATAAGTATGAAGACGATAAAAAGAAAGGGAAAGCCATCCAGGATACACTCTGCTACTAAGCCAAACAGCAAGTTACTGAATAGTGGGCTCAGTATGATCCACATCTGTAAAAAATAAGGCATAGTAATATATGTACTGCAAAAAAAGATGCGTGAATATACACCAATTGTATATATGGTTGACTGTGGAATGTGATTTCATGGTGGGCTTTCCTATTTATGTATCTGTAAGGTTAGTATTTTATGTTTTACTTTGTTCCCTGATTCTTAAAAAAAAAATTGGCAACACGTTTTTTTTGGTATGTAAACTTAATCTTCAAAAAACTTCTCAAAATAACTTTATGAGACAAGATTTTTCTAAAATATCCATCACATAAAATATATATGTATAACTGAGTTCAACAATATAGGATTTTAAAAATAGGATTGGGGGCCCTTGCTAAGAATCTGAATTTACATATAACTGCTATTCTAATATCTAGCAGGTGTGTCCAACTTATGGCCTTCAAGCCACAGGCAGATTATTTGAGGACTATTTTGCTTATCTGTGGAGTTGCATATCACGGAAAGTATGAGTGGACTTTTGCTTTTGTTAGTGTTTGTGTATTCGATGTGTGACCCAGGACAACTCCTATGCTGCTAATGTATAGCAGAAAAGAAAAACAGTTGGACACCCCTGGAACTCTAATAGTTTCACAGTCAAGTTAATGTTATCAGAGTATCATTTGGTACTAATATAAGAAAACCCCCAAATTTCCTTCCTGGAGGCAGTCCAAAATCCACCAACCGTTAAGTCCTTTCAAACCCTCACAACACTATGTGTTCAGCACTCTACATTTTAAATTGGTTCATGACTTATACATACGAGAGATGGGGCAATAAAGGGAGTGGGCTCACTCGTGCAATTCTCATGCCCTGTGTGTGCACACCATCAGGAGGAGAAAAGATGGACAGTCTTCTGCATCAATATTTTGGGAAAGAAATTAATATTTTTATCCTTCCTTGTCCTTGGTTTTGGAAATGCTAGTTTCCTGGGTTCTTTTGCATCCTTCAAGATCTTTCTCTTTCTCCTCTACCTTACTAGACATGACATCACCAGAGTTTAGTTCTCCAATGACTCTTTCCTGTCTACATCACCAGAGTTTAGTTCTGCAATGACTCTTTCCT
This sequence comes from Perodicticus potto, assembly GCA_963574655.1. Taxonomy (NCBI): domain Eukaryota; kingdom Metazoa; phylum Chordata; class Mammalia; order Primates; family Lorisidae; genus Perodicticus; species Perodicticus potto. The sequence goes on from CAUYRH010090095.1 coordinate 2,145, forward strand.
GTCTACACACTCTTGGGACCTTGCTCACTACTTTGATAATCATTTTTTTTTTAAGAGACAGAGTTTCACTTTGTTGCCCTCAGTAGAGCGCTGTGGCATCACAGCTCACAGCAACCTCCGGCTCTTGGGCTTAGGCGATTCTCTTGCCTCAGCCTCCCGAGTAGCTGGAAGTACAGGCGCCCGCCACAACGCCTGGCTATTTTTTGTTGCAGTTTGGCCAGGGCCAAGTTTGAACCCACCACCTTTGGTATGTGGGGCTGGCGCCCTACTCACTGAGACAGAGGCGCTACCTGCAATGAGCTCTTTTTTTGATGGTAACAAAACTTCTAAGCTTTCTTCTCTACCCTAATCTACCGTTCTATGGGTCCAAAAGCCTACTTAGCATTCCTTTTCCATAGTCCACAAGCACCTCAAACTCCAATGTCTAAGCCAAACTTCTTTCAGCCCACATTACACCGGCCTCCATTCTTTCTTAAAAGCAGTCTCGAAACCCTGGTGATGTTTTCCATGCCTTCTCCATCCCCGTTATCCCATAAGACACCCTGTTACTGCTCCTGCCAAAGCTCTTTTATCCATCCTTTCCTGCGACTGGGCACAGCCCTTCATCTCCCTGCCTGAAACATTTCAATAGCTTATTTAGAATGCTTGATACTCTTGTGGAGGAAGAGCCACCACTAATTTTCCTAAAGCAATGCGCCAATCACATCATTTTTATCTGGTCAACATCTTAAAAAAAAAAAATCCTTACTTTTCAAAGCTTTGAGCTCCCTCTCAAGCATTATTCTCACCACTTCTCTACTTTTCAGCTTCTTCATGTATAAAAAACATCATCACACGACACTTTGGAAATTGGGAAGACCAGCTAACTCCATATGGTTCACCTAAGAAACACACTCCCATCGGCAGCATTTCTCCTTACACCAGAACTGAGGAGGGTAGGGGAGCATGGCCTCTAAGAGCAGGTATCAGAATCGTCAGGTGAGTTCTCTGCATGGAAGTGCACTCTAGCAACCTGCTGGAGATTCTGATAGTGCCACTCAGCTGCGGAGGGAAAAAAAATCACTGTCTTGTGCAATTCATTGTTAGCTATCCTGAAAAACTGGATATAGCTTTTGTTTACGACCTTCCCTCTATCTGCAAAGCCTGTCTCTCCCAATCTCTGTCACAGTTCTAGCCAGCTTTCAGGACTCGCTTCAGACACAACCACCTATCTACAACTTCTCCATGTGAGTCAGCTGGAAGTAATTTCCCTCCTCCCAGGGCCTACAGCATTTTATGAAGTCTCGAGACTTTTCCCACAAATCTAGCGTTTGCGCCCCTTGTACTTGTCAAGTCTCTAAGCTTTTTTTACATTCCTTTAGAAAGCAGCTGGTCTACCTTGTTCATGGTTACTTAGTCAGAAGGCTCAGGCAGTGCCTTGAACATAATCAAAGCTAAAAAAACAGGAAATAGAACCAAAAGCATCACTAGCTGCTCAGAATAAAGGAAGTCAGATCAAACTCCTGCTCTGTTCAGGAACCCCGTTCCCGTGCCAGCTTACTAGGGTAAAGCAACTCAGAAGACATCTGCCACTCATTGGCACATCGCTTTGGCCAACCCTGACCTACTTCCCCATATGTACTAATCAGGGAGTAGAATCAAATCCTTCTGGCCCCTTTGCAATTCTAAACCATGATGAAATAACTCAATTGCTACTGAAAAAACATGGCAGCAGTGAAAAAATTTGGAAAATCTAAAAAGATGCCCTGACTGGCCCTGGTGACCTTTTGCTAGAATGCAGGATTCCCCAGCCAGACTAAGGAAACAAAAAAAGACAAAACCGGAGTCTAAATCCTGGACATGGCAAAGGTGTACGGGACATCAAAAACCAGCTTGGAAAAGACAAACGTAACTCTGTTACCAAGCTCCATGCCAGTTTACACGATTCTCACAGTTAAAGATTTAGGGAGCACCTCGAAAATTTACAGAAAAACAAGTGACCAGAAGGCCAGCAAGTAACACTGGGACAGTACCTTGTAATGACGTGCAAGAACTGTGGCGTGAGAACTGCCTGCTGAGACTTCTCGGGGTAGTGGTAGACCGACATCAACTCCACAGATTTCACCACCATGTAGAGATAACCCACGTGGGGCAAGGAGAAGAAACAGAAGAGACTCAGCAACTCTTTCCCCTGAGACAAAGTTTTTCCATCAGAAGTAAAACCACCTGCATGCAGAAATGGAAGAAATAAATACCATGAAACCAAAAAATGAAAGGAAAGAATCAGTATTATTTTTTTTCCCCATGTGTTTGAAAATTTTCACAACCAAAATTTTTTAAAAAGTCCTCCTCCGACTGACACTCTTCAAGGACACCCATAAACATCAGAAATCTCATTTTGCCCAAAGCCGACTGCCCAGGTTTTGTCTCTCTCTTTCTTCCTTCACACATCTGTGCTCTAACCAATCGGAGGGAGACGCCTCACCAGGCTCCACACACACATAGTTTTACACTTTACACACGTTGGTGAGATATTACACTCATGTCTATCTTGCCCAGATCTCCACCTTCTATTGCTATTCTGTGCATCCGTTAGGGCCCAGCTCCATCATCATTAGCCTATTTAGTAAATATTCATCAGGCACCGATCAAGCACCGTTGTTCTAAGTTCTAGGGATCCAACAGTGCACAAGGCAAGGTGACCGCTTGCCCACAGCCTTCGTTCTAGTGACGGGGATTGGGATGGAGAATGAAGTGAACACCACAGCGTGTGGAGACAGGATCCTTTAAACTGACAGGTCAGGGAAGTCCTCTGCGGTAAGGTTACATTTCAGCTGTGAGTTGAAAAACCCGAATGAGCCCGCCACGCAAGATCTGAGGAAATACATTTCTAAACACAGGAAGAGCAAATGAGAGGTCTTAGTCAAGGGTGCACTTGGCAGACCTGGGGAAGAGTGACAGGGTGAGAGTGGGACACGGTGAGCGCAGAGCGAGGGGCATGCGGGCCCTGGAACAGACTTGGGACTTTTACTCCAAATGCTACGGAATTCACTGGATAAGGAGACGACCCACTCTCAGGGCCCCGGCTGGTCTCCGGCCCTGTCTCACACCCCACCTCCTGTTCCACTCTCCCCAGTCTGGCTTCTCTCAGTTCCTCAAACACTGATTCTCCCTCAGCAGCAACCTTTGCTGCTTCCTCTGCACAGAAGGCTCCTTCCCCGCCCCTGCACCAACTGCTATTCCCAAGTCAGCCCGATTCACCCGGCACATCATTGTCCTCAGGAAGCCTTCCCTGTCCTCAGCACGCTGAGGTCAGGGTCTTTTGTTACCGGCTCTCATACTGGAGTTCCTTTCCCACAGAGCACTCATTGCAGGATGCAACTGTCTTTTTTGCGACTGTGCAGTTAACGTCTGCCTTCCCTATCAGTCCATCAGCTCTGTGAGCGCAAGTCCTTTTCTCATTGTTGGTTCCCTAGGATTCAGCACAACGCTCGACAGACTGGGCATTTGATAAATATTTAGTAAAGATAGGAATTAATGAAGCTCATAAAGACATTTAATTGGAATAATATTTATATCTTTTTCTGGATAACATCTAAAGATGTTCTGCAGACCAGGACTAAGTGCACAGCCTATTATTCTTTTTTTTTTTTTTTTAACAAGTGAACAGTTTATGGAGAATTAAACAAAGGTATGATGTGATACAGTACGAGCAAGACACTCAAGATAGGTATAATAGTACTACTCACACAAAAACTTAAATTTCACCTTAAAAAAAATCACAAGACAAAAGAGAAAGCAATTTCACTGTTATAAAGTAAGATATTTCATGCAAAGTATTAACTAACTTTCATATAAATTGGATTCAATTTTGACCACAGTATATTATTTAAACATTAATTTTTTAATTCAACTTGTCAATATGTTGTTTAGGATATTGCATCCTCATTTATAAATGAAACATGTTTGTAATTTCCCTTTATAACAATATATTTTCTCCAATTTCAGTATCAGGTGTATCCAGATCAAGTAGAATGATACTGAAATATTTCTTCTTTTTTTATTGTTTATAAGTCTATTAGTGATTCTCAATCTTGGTGCCCACTGGACTCTTGGGGAACTTTTAAAAAACTGATGCTAGGCCAGAGGCAGTGGCTCCTACCTATAATCTTAGTCCTTTAGGAGGCCAAAGCAACAGGATCAGTTCAAGTCAGGAGTTAGAGACCAGCCTGAGAGAAGTGAAACTCCATCTCCACTAAAAATAGAAAGATTAACCAGGCATGGTGGCATATGCCTTATAGTTCTAGCTACACGGGAGGCTGAGGAGGGAGGATTGTTTGAGCCAAGACCTTGAGGTCACTGTGAGCTAAGTTGAGGCCATGGCTTTCCAGTATGGCCAACAGAGTGAGACTCTTAAAAATAATAATAACAACAATAATAATGCCTCGGCCCCATAATTGACCAATTAAGTCAGAATATCCACCACGTAGAACCTGGGCATTAAAACTTTAGCAGTATCTGGTGAGTCCCGATGTGCAGCAGGAACCACTTCTCTAAAGGAATTTCCATTCAGTCCACATTTTCCCACCTTGCTCAAGACCATTGCAAGAAGCTTTGCCAACTAGAACCCAGATATATCTCAGCTCTAACAGGGCTCTGATCTCCTTTTTGGTCTCCTAGAGACCATTTAAAAAGGGGAAATGGATTCTTTATGTCCCACCCTCTCCACAGCTTCTCCTAGCAGAGATGACTTTCTTTCTAGTGCTCACAAGTGTTTGTAAGGACCTTGTCCAAGGCCACAGGGAGACTCAGTGAAGAACCAAATCTACCTCCCACACTGGTCCCCCTACCCATCCAGAGCCTTTGCACCTTACTGCACTGTCACACTCCTGTTCTGTCAAACGTACCTGTCTGGTAAATGGGTAGCAGCTGAAGGGAATGCAACTTGATGTCATCAGGTAAGACATAGGATGAAATATCAGGAGCAAAACGTCTGTGGGTTGAAAAGGAAGGAGAAATCTAATTTCCATGTACTGGAAGCAGGGACATATATATTAAGTGCTGGTAAATAAAAAGCTCTCTAATACCTATATAGCAGGTGCTGAACACGGAGATATTGCAGTTTTTCATCAGCTAATCCTGTAGACTCCAGTGTAACAGATAATCCAGACTGTTCGCTTTTTTTACCAAGAAGTTCCATGGGTTTTTGGCAGATAACAAAATCATCTGACTCAAGCTGTGAAATTTCATTATTGATGCCTTAAAAAAATAAAATTTAAGAGTTCAACAACTTCAAGTACTACTATCTGCTTAAATGAAAACTGGATTTCACCACATCTTCCCACCAATTAAGCATACTCATGGTAATATTATTTATTTATATACATACACATGTCATACATGTAGAAGGTAGTGTGGTTTTGAAAAGCCTTAGCACTTGCTCATTTATTCCCCACAACAATTGAGAAAGTACAACAGGAAGGGTGTTAACATCCCCATTTTACACATGCAGAAATTGAAACTCTAAGATTATGCTACCAACTCAAGGTCAATCAATGAGTAAATAAAGAACTAAGCCTAGAAACTCTCACCTAGTAGAGCCTGTTCTGTTACTTCTATTGACAAATATATGTAGAAATACAATTACAAGCTACAGCATAAGATACGGACAGCCAGATCAAGAACCCAAATCCTATGTAACAGGAATAACTAAATCTATAAATCAGGGGTATCTGATATAAGACATAAGCCCCACCTTTTTATTTAGCTGATCAGGTTTTATTAGTGTTCGTGTGTTAAATGTGTGGTTCAAGAAAACTCTTATTCTTCCAAGATGCGGCAGACAAGAAAAAAGGTTGGACACCCCTGCTATAAATAATGTGGCTTGACACCACAAAGACTAAAGACCTCCAGAGATTCCCAAAGGTGAAGGTTTTCTCTAGACCTAAAAGCAGAAAGCAAGTTAACTTCACCACTTACCTTCTTCTGTCTGTTTCATTGGCTTGCTGGTCTTCCGTGGATGGTGGTTAACTCTTTCTGCAATTTTGGCGTCTGACTCCAGTTTTAAGACTAAGACTTCCAAGTCTGACATGACACCAACATGTCCAACACAATAAGAAATTTCGACAGGAGTGATATTATCTACGTGTATAATTAAAGAACGTTCGAAGTCCAGCATGGAGAATTCCTCATCGATGATATGACGCTTCAAACTAAATAAGACGAACTTATTTGTGCAGCCGACAAGAAGGTCTCCTTTCACAGGGCAACAGGAAATGCACAAGGGGGCCTCAGAAAGCGGCATTTCGACAATGGACATCTGGTCTCTGAAGGTTTCCCTGAAGGACGCCTCCACGTTATGACCCACCATTCGAATACACACGCGGGGGTTCTCAGTCCTTTTACTTCTCCAGTTCACATACGCGCGTAGAAATGTAGCTTTGTTCTTCTCTTCAATTGCTACCAAATAGTCTCCTGAGAAGGAAGTAAGATTATACTTAGAATCTGTATTGGAAACACGACTTACCTCACTACCATGAAATCAAACTATTAACGAATTCTACCACAAACGGGTGAATGAAAGACTCAGTAGAACAAAACTCTTAAGTAACACAATCTTAGTTCTATTTTTAACCAACCTTGGGCACTGAGTTCCAAAATACAATCTCTTTCCATCTCTCCATTTTAGTGGCTTAATTATCTGTGTAACATAGAAATATTACCTTCTATTCCTTACATTAGCTCTAAGTGTTTACTGTAGCTCTAAATCTACAGCTCCAACAAAGCTCAACTGAAGAGTTTAGCAGTGTTAGGGTGACCCTGAAATTAAGTACAAATTAAGGAATTCTGAACTTAATGGAACTTATACTCCAACCCTTTCTTTTTTGAGGCAGAGCCTCAAGCTCTTGCCCTGGATAGAGTACTGTGGCATCACAGCTCACAGCAACCTCCAACTCCTGGGCTCAAGCGAGTCTCCTGCCTCTGCCTCCCAAGTAGCTGGGACTACAGACACCTGCCACAATGCCCGGCCATTTTTTGGTTGCAGTCATCATTGTTTGGCAGGCCCGGGCTGGATTTGAACCCGCCAGCTCAGGTGTACGTGGCTGGTGCCTTAGCCCGTTGAGCCACAGGCGCCGAGCCACTCCAACCCTTTCTTCCACAAAAGTCACAACTCTAGGAAATAGGATAAAGCTGGAAATATAAAATAAAATAATAAATCCAAATTCATTTTCTCTTGATCATTGATTGTATGAGTTTTCTTCTTTTATTGGTTTCTTTCTTTTATTTTTTTTTTGAGACAGAGTCTCACGTTGTCACCCTTGGTTGAGTGCTGTGAGATCATAGCTCACAGCATTCTCAGACTCTTGGGCTTAAATGATTCTCTTGCCTCAGCTCAGACAAGTAGCTCCCAAGTAGCTGGGACTACAGCTGCCTGCCACAATGCCTGGCTATTTTTTAGAGATGGGTCTCACTCTTGCTCAGGCAATCCACCCATCTCAGCCTGAGATCCGAGGATTACAAGTGTGAGTTTTCTTAACTTATACAAGTAACATATATTAGTTGTGAGAAGTCAAAATGGTAAAGTGGTAAAGAGAGGCAAAATGAAAAGCATAATGACCTCCCCGCCGGAGTCCTAGCCCTGAGGGCCCAATGTTGACACACTGCCTGGTGTGGGTCTTCTACCTCTTCCTCTCACATAAACAAAAATGAGAGTGGTATTCTCTTGTCTTTTTTTTTTTTTTTTTAACCAAATGGAATCATACTAAATATATTTAACAATCTGCTACTTTTTTTTTATTGTTGGGGATTCATTGAGGGTACAAGAAACCATGTTACACTGTTTGCCTTTGTTGGGTAAAGTCCCTCTTACAATCGTGTTTTGCCCCCAAAAGGTGTGGCACACACCAAGGCCCCAAGACCCCACCCCCCTCGCTCCTTCCCTCTCTCTGCTCTTCCTTTCCCCACCCCTCCTTCATTCTTTCTCTCTCTGCTCTCCCCTTCCCTCACCCCCACCGTGTCAATAATTGTCATTAATTGTCCTCATATCAAACTTGAGTACATGGGATTCATGCTTCTCCATTCTTGAGATGCTTTACTAAGAATAATGTGTTCCATTTCCTGGTTTTTATTTCTTTAAGTGTGTTATATATACTTTTGTCATATTCTTCACTTGAAAATTTTAATATCTAATATTCTAGCAGTTCTAAATTTATTATTTCTCCTGATTCTTTCTTGGTGAATTACTTATTCATATATCTAGTAAAGTGTGTTATTATAAGATCATAATTAGTTGAACTTCATCTTTCAGAATCTTTAGGAGCCTGGCTGAAGATTCTTTTATCTGAAGACAGTTTAATTTCTTTCAGCCAGAGGCAAGGGAGAAGTATCAAACTGAGGCAAATTCAATTTAATTTCTCATATTGATTATTTCCTTATTCTTTCTGTATGATTTTGATATAATTGATATTAAAATAATTTCCAGATTATATAAAACTTATAGCATCTGTATGCGTTTCACCAAGATTTCTTAAATTCTTAATATTTGACCACATTTGATATCTATCTATACATCTATTTGAAGTTTTTCAGAACCCCTTGAGAGAAATCTTTAGACATGTTGCACCATCACCCCATAAATTCTCCAGTGTGTATTTCCCAAGAACAAAGACACTATTTAACCATCATACAATCATCAAAGAGGAAGTAACCATTGATGCAAAAGTACCATCTAATCCACAGACCCCACTGAAATTTTCCTACCTGTATTAAAGAATATTAATTTTCTTTCTGGTTCAGGATCAAAATTAGGGGAAAATGTTGCGTTTCCCTTTCTTCCCTTTCGATCTAGAACAATAGCTCAGCCACATACACCAAGGCTAGAGGGTTCAAACCCAGCCTGGGCCAGCTAAAAAAACAACAATGACAACTGTAACAAAAACACAGCTGGATGTTGCAGTGGGTGCCTGTAGTCCCAGCTACTAGGGAGGCTGAGGCAAGAGAATCACTTAAGCCCAAGAGTTGGAGGTTGCTGTGAGCTGTAGTGCCACAGCACTCTACTGAGGGTGACATAGTGAGACTCTGTCTCCAAAAAAGGAAAGAAAAAAAAAATTCATGTGCTGGTTGAGTACAATGTGTGTTATGACATACGTATACATTGTGGAATGATAAACATATCCATCACCTCATCTACTTATTACTTTTTCTTCATGGTTAAAACATTTAAAATCCACTCTTTTAGCATTTTAGATATAAGTCACACACTAACTTTATGGACACTCCATAAATACATACAGAGTGTCCATAAAGTTAAATGTGTGATTTATATTTTAAAATTATATATACGATTATTTTTCAATTAAAACTAAAATATTTTTTAAAAAATAAAGGAATAGCTACCACTGTGAAAAAGTTTAAAAAATAAAATAACCTTCTTATGTCTAAGAAAAATAAATATTCATTTACTAATGGAAAACATTCCATCTCCTTAAGTCCCCTCTTCTCCAGAATAAATATTCTTAAATGTTTAAATTACTTCTAATATATCATAATTTCTATTTTGATTCCCCATATTTTAAAATATATTCTAGTTGTTCTACAACTCAATAGCCATTATTTATTATCTGCTAGTCTCTAAACAGTGAAGTATAAAGCATTGATGATCACTTCCTTTATTCCAGATAACATATATACAAACACAGCCTAAAATTAATTTATACACTTACTTTTATTTCTCAGAAGCTGCATCTTGGGGTCAAATGATAGCCAAGCTCCCTTTATTCTTCACATTCAACTCATTTTTATATTGAGCTTGTAACCAATTAAACCTCTAATTTTTTCTGTGTTTTTCACTGTTTAATCACATTACCTATATTCTACACCAGGCGTCCTCAAACTTTTTAAACAGGGGGTCAATTCACTGTCCCTCAGACCGTTGGAGGGCCGGACTATAGTTTAAAAACAACAACTATGAACAAATTCCTATGCACACTGCATATATCTTATTTTGAAGTAAAAAACAAAATGGGAACCAATTTAATTTACACTAACGCATGTGGCCCGTGGGCTGTAGTTTGAGGGCCCCTGTATAAATTTTGGGACTCAAGAACAAGATACAATTATTTTTATTAAATTTTACTTCCTTATGTTTATTCTTTGTTCCAGCTTATACATAGTCTTTGCAGATTTTAACATCTAATGAATCACTATTTCGGCCTCTCATCTGTAAATTTGATATACCACTACCTTGTTCATATCCAAATATTTGATAGAACTTCAAAAAAATCAGAGCTGAATGTACCGTGAAAGACTTCCCCATTATGTTGATGTGAACCAATTTTTGGATGGTTGCCTTGGGTTCTAGGGAGCTAGGTGGGATGCACTTTGAAACAGGTGTTTTTTTGTAAGTTTGGTCCAGTTAGCTATTTGACTCCATTACTTAATTTTCTCAAAAACACTTTACAATATAAAATAAGTGAGTGTTAGATAATAGGAGCTGGTTAGAAGTTGTAATCTCTTATTTTTCTTGCTTGCTCTTTTTCTACATGTTCTTTCAAGATTAGTTTTTCTAAAATAGCTCCTTCTTGCACTTACACTGTTCAGGTCTATAAAGGAATTAAAGCAGAATATAAGTAGTTCCCAAGACTGACATACATAAAAATGATCTAGGAAAGATTTTTTAATATGCCAGAGTCCCAAAATCCACTTGCCAAAATTCTGATTGAGGAGGTTTGAATGGAGGCCAAGAATCAGTATTTTTCAGAAGATCCCTGCTTAATTATCACGTGCCTCTACCTTTTTCAGTCATCTAGGATCAGGGACAAATGCCAAACAAAAAGTCAATTTACGTGAAATGAGCAAGTGGGCAAGTTCTAGTCTAGACTTCTTTTTTTTTATTATTATTATTTTTTATTGAGTCATAGCTGTGTACAATAATTCAGTCCTGGGGTACAGTGTGTGGGCTTCATATACAATCAGAGATATTTTTATCAACCTGATTGGTATAACATTCATGATATTTTCTCATTTACTATGTGAAAACATTTTTGATCCGTATTTAGAAGTTTTCTCCTGACCCTTCAAATATTCTTATTAGAATAAGCAAAGACGGCTTTTTAGATTAGACGCAGATTTAGAACCAACAGTTTAGAGAATTTTCAACAATGAGAGACTAAACATGATTATAGAAAGATTGCTGGCATGAGTGTTGTCTTTCTGCTATAATATGTGTTTCCGTCCTTTCTACAGTTATTTCAAACTCATGAATTCGGGAGCTGGGATGTCATAAGCTTCTTCCAGTGTTCATTTTAGCCCATATGCTTACATATTTGATGTAATTTTAATTACAGCATGAATTTCAACTTAGTCTGTTCTTTTTAATTAATGGTAATTTTATAAACTTTGCTCCATTTCTACCTCACATTTGTAAGTATAATTTTAATATTTAATAACATTTGTGGCGACTCCTGTGGCTCAAGGAGTAGGGTGTCGGCCCCATATACCAGAGGTGATGGGTTCAAACCCGGCCCCAGCCAAAAACTGCAATAAAAAAAAAAAAAAAGTTAATAACATTACATAAAACCAGTCTGTTATACCTTGACTCGTATGCCCATATTACTCTTTATAGTTGTGTATAATTTTATAATTTTCTATCATCATACATCATTGTGAACACAGAAAACTTCTGTGCAGGATACATTTTTCTTGTTTTAAAAAATTATTTCCTTACAACGTATTTCCAGGAATAGTATAAATGGATCAAAAGGGAAATATTTTCCAGTTCTTATAATTATTTTCCTAAAGACTTGGAACGAAATTACAATGCCATTAAAAAAGTGTGAGTGCACAAATTTCAGAGGAAGCGCATCAAGTGAGATTTTATGCATATCTTTTTACAATATCATCTTCCAGATTTTTTCCAAGAGCCATAGCAAACCACCTCATGTTGTTCTGTTTTGTATTTTGTTTTCCTAGTTGATGTCAATCGAGTAATAATCTTTGTTTCTAAGATACAGCAGTATAGCTTTGCACATGGAAAAGCTGTATGTGATCAGCTAATAGAGACAAACTTGCTGGTATTCTTTGTGTCAGACTTTTCTATAGTAAAAAAATGTAAATCGCAGTGGTTTCTATCAAGGAGCATTTGTTTCTTGCTCATGGGTGTGTACAGCTGTTCCGGTGCAGCTCAGCTGGGTTATATTCCGTGTGGGTGAACTAACATTCTCTCTCTAGGAACCAGGATGAAATGACTGTCCCGTCAACGACATGCTATTTTCAGGGCCATGCTGTTTTCGTGGTAAACAGAAGCCAGAACACGTAGTTCAGGTTAAAGCTTCTGTTTAGGACTGGCTCAGCGTTGATTCTGCTCATGTTCCATGGGCCCTAGCAAGTCACAAGGCGTCAGCATGGCATGGGACTGTCGCCTGCAGAGATGTGCACGTCTCAGAGTTGTGGGTGTGAACGTGGATGTGTAATGATCCTCAGAGATGAGAAGACAGTGGGGGATAGTCCCTGAAAACTTTTTTTCTTACCTCGGACTTATTTTCCCTGTGCATTTCCCTATCATAGAATTTGACATGTTTTATTGAGATTATTGATTGCTAAATTTACCCCCTCTTGTGGACTTGGAATCCTCAGGGGCAGAAACAGTGTTTTACTCATTTCTGTGTATCCACAGCGCCCTGGGCAGCAGATACATTGAACTGATGGCTTTACTATACACTACTGGGAAAAGGACCAGCTACGGTGCTCTCTGGTTGTAGAACTAGAAAAAGATAATACAAGTTCATATCCTCTAAAACTCCTAGACTTTCTAATGTGCCTTAAACATTTAAAAGAAGCCTCTTACTCATATTTATTTTTAAACCCATAATTACAGAAGGAAGAGCAGCCTTTTCATTTGTATTAGGAGACATCATAAGGAGCCTATTAGCACTACTTCCATTCAGAAGTCCAGCACTTACTCAATCTCACTTTCTCCATTCAGTAGAAGCTCTCTGGTCAAGCTGGACTCCACTTTGGAAGGAGGATAAATGAATGACAGGCTGACTCTTCTATTCTCAAAGACAGAAATTGAAAGGTTTCACGCCAAAGAAAAGAAATTTTTCTATTGAAAAATTATTTTTAAAAGATTTGGAATCTGGGTATAGAGCCAAAGCACACATTGTCACCACAGAAAAGATGTCTTGGAATAGTTGAGAAGTTGAAAATGAGAAAGAAAATATTAAAAAGCAATACAAATCAAAAAGGAACCTTTACAGTCGGGGCCAGTTTATCCATTAGGCACAGAATGAACAGTGCCTAGCACCCATGTTACCCATAACAGCTCATGAAAATGAAAACAAATTTAATATCTTTTAAAATCTGAAAAAATGAAAATAATAACTATATAAATAAGAAAAATATGTAGCCTGTGATATATTTGTCTTTGTGCCAAAATGATCATAAAATATAATTTAAAATTTTTTTATGATGGAAGGGACCACAAAGGTGATCATAAAATATAATTTAAATTTTTTTTTATAATGACAGGGACCACAAAGGCAAAGGTGCCTAGAGTCCACAAAAATATTAACAATTCTTTTCAAGCAAGGGGAGATGGGTTAGAACATTGAGCTAAGCAGAGGCACCCACAATTGTAGGTTTGGCCTTATACTTAGGGTTGTGAGCAGAATGATTTTAGCCTTTCCAACGTTAGCTTTTAATGATGGAGCTGACTTGGGGTAAAATTATGAAGACAATTATTTTGGGAGTTTTCACTCTCTTGTTATACACACACATACACACACAAACACGTGTGTATTCAGACACATGCGTACACACATACGTGAATGCACGTATAAACAGTACAATGAATGTTACTGAGGACTTACAATGTGTTGGCCACTCTCCTAGCCATTAACTTATGTTACATAAGAATACATAAGTTAATAAAGAAAGAAAAACCTCAATGGTCTCTGCCCACTGGACCAATGGGACTAAGAGTTTGGTCTGTGGACCAGATGATGGTTTTGTTATTTTAGTTTAAAATTAACTATGTCCTTATAGTTTCACAGATTGTACACGTATTAAGAAGAATGGCCATTAAGTTGCCATGGTTTTCATCACAATGAAGAAACTTCAAACGTGTATTTGTGTATCCATATCTTCACCCACCCTACTCACACCCCAGCTCTTACGGACGTGGGTAGGTAAAGGGTTAAAGAGAGACAATAGTGTGGTCGTTCAGCCAAGAGGAGAAAGGGTGGTGAGAAACGGAAGAGAGAGAAAGAAAGGGGAAAAGGATGGGGGGCGGGGAGAAAAAAGAAAGGAAAAGGATTGTGAGGAAAAGGGCAAAGACAGAAGAGAGACACCTGTTAGTTACAGAGTTAATGTCCAAAAAATGGCTGGCATGGAGTTTCACTTTATTATTACTCTCATTTTTTGAGGAAAACATACCGTGAAATACACAGATTTTTGCTATGTAGATGTATAAGTGTTTTCTAAACATTTTACTATGTGAATTTGCTAATATATAACTTTAAAAAATTTTACAATGAACACCCTTGTGGGCATCGTGCAAATTCTACCATCACTATTTTACTGTCTTTCTGCGTTAGTATATCTATTCCTCTGTTCTTTCCTCTCGCCAGCCATTCGTCAGTCTCAGTTTTGAATGCACTTCAAAACAAATTGCTGTCAGAACACTTTCCTTATGACTTAGTCCACATTGGTTCACAGGGTTTTTTCTTTTGAGGTAAAACTTATATAAAATCACAACCTGCAAATGTGAACATTAGCTGAATTTTGACAAATGCATACACCTGTAAAACACAAACACCTCTTTAGATATAGGAAATTATCGTCATCCAGAAAGTTCCCTCATGCCCCTTCTTTGTTAATTACTGCCCTCAAACTCCCGAGGCAACCGTTATAGATTAGTTTGCCCGTTCTAGAACTTTATGTAAATGGGATCACATAATATGTACTCTTCTGTGTAAGGTTTCTTTTACTCAGTGGATGTTTTGGAGATTACCTGTGCTGTTGTATGTATCTTAGTTTGTTGCTTTTGAAATTGCAGAGTATTATTCCTTTGTATAAATAGACATAGTTTGTTTATCCATTCTCTTACTGGTGGACACCTGACTTACAGATTTTAACTATTATTAATAAAGTTGTCATGGATATTCTTATATAAGTCCTTTTTGACATATGTTTTTATTTATCCATGATAAGTACCAAGGAAAGGTGTTATGATGAGTTTAGTTTTATAAGAATCTATGAGATTCTTTTCTATAGTAACTTTTTACTTTCTCAGGGACAGTGTACGGAAAGTCTGGTCTCTACATTCTCATCAATATTTGATACTGTTATCCATTTTAATTTTAACCATTGTGATGGGTGTGTTGTGGTTCCTTGTAGTTTTTCACAGTTTCCTAATGACTATTTAGTTTTCATATGGTTTTTATTTTGGCCATCTCTGTGTCTTCTTTTCTAAAGACTCTGCTTTTTTTAAAAATACCTTTTGGGGTATTGTTTGTATTTTTAGAATTGAGTTTTGAGAGTTCTTTACATGTTCTGGGCACTGCGTGATACATTGTAAATATATCCTTTAAGTCTGTTATTTGCTTTTTCATTTTCTTACAATATCTTTTGATGAATGAAAGTTTTAAATTTTTATGAAGTTTAATTTATCCATATTTTTTTCATAGCTATGTCCAGTTTAACAAACTTTCCTTTACTCCAAATTACCAAGATGTTTTCCTATGTTTAAATTTGAAAGCTGTCTGGTTTTGGCATTTATGTGTAGATTTAAGATCCATCTATAATTAAGTTTTGTTTATTGTGACGTAGGGGGTTGTGATTTATCTTTTTCTATATGTTTATCCAGTTGTTGTGACACTGTTTGCTAGAAATTTGCTTTGTTAGATTTGACACTTTTGTGAGGAATCCGGTGACTGTATCAGGACAGATCTTGTATGGACAAGTCTGCTGTTGACAAATTTATTTCTCATTTTTCTGAAAATGTGTTTATTTTTTGCCTTAAAATTTGTATAATATTTTCACTGAATATAGTATTTTAGCATGACAGGTTTTTTTCCCCTGTCCCCAGCTCTCTTATATATTATTCTATTGTCTTTTATCACCATGAATTATGATGAGAAACTAAGTATACCTCATACCATTATACTGAATATGTGATATGTCCTTTTTTTCCTGGACCCAAGACATTCTCTATTTGTTTTTCCATTTCATTTTCTTCCCTTTTTAATGAATGTGGTTTACTGATCTATGATCTCTATGTTTGTTTGTTTGAATTTTTAAAATGATAAAGATATTTGATCATTATGTCTTCAAGTATTTTTCTCCCCAATAATTTTCTCCTTCTGTTATGGAATATGATTGCATGTAGTTAGAACACTTTATATTAGCCCTCGAGTCACCAAAGCTATACTTATTAAATTTCTTTCATTAATATACTTTTAAATTCTCTACTTTTCCTGGGTAAGAATTAACAAATCTCACTGGATTTCTTAAGGGAAAAATGTAGATTTCTTACAATTTTGGAACATTACTTTTAGAGAGTAATTTTTTTTAAGGACCTATCATGTTATCTGCAGAGAATCAACTGATTAAACATTTACTAGTTGAATAGAACTTACAGTTTAATTTAAGCCTCTGATGATTTTTACTGTTTTATTAGGAGTCAAATGATTCTGTATTGATTGTCAGTGAGCCAAGTTAAGACCTTAGTCGTTTTTTCCAATTAAATTTATTCTTATTTTTATTTTTTATTGATAGATAATGGATGTACATAGTTTAGGGGTATATGTGATAATTGGATGCATTCATAAAATCAAATCAGGGTGCTTGGAATAGTCATCATTTTAAACATTTATTTATTTATTTATTTTTATTTACTTTTTTTTTTTTTTTTTTTGCAGTTTTTGGCCAGGGCTGGGTTGGAACCCACCACCTCCAGCATATGGGGCCGGCGCCCTACTCCTTTGAGCCACAGGCACTGCCCATAAACATTTATCTTTTTTGTGCCAGAAGCATTCAAATTATTCTCTTCTAGCTGCTTTGAAATATACTATGATTAATGTCAATTATAGTCATCCTACTGATCTGCTCAACACCAGGTCTCATTTTGAGACACTTTCTATTCAAGATTTTATTATTGTTTTTTGATATGATGTATAATATTTGCACATATTTATAAGGTATATTTGATATATTTTTACATGCATAGAATATGTAATGATCAAATCAGGATATAGGTGTCTATCACCCTAAGCATTTTATCATTTCTATGAATGGGGAACATATCAAATCCTCTCTTCTAGCTATTTTTAAATATACAATATATTGTTGTTAACTATAGTCTCTCTATTCAGCTGCCAGATATTAATAATAGAACCATTTCCTCTATTAAGCTGTATGTTTAGACTTACTCACCAACTTCTCTTCCTCCCCTTCCCTCATCGTCCACACAGCCTTCCCAGTCTCTGTATCTGTCAGTCTACTATTTGTCTCCAGGAGATTTCTTTTTAGCTTTCACATATGAGGGAGAACATGCCATATTTGTCTTTCTGTGCCCGGCTTATTTCATTTGACAGGGTTAAGTTTCCAGTTCCATTCAAGTTGCTTCAAGTGACATCATTTCATTTTTAATGACCAAACACTATTCCATTATGTTTATATAGCACACTTTCCATAACCATTGTCTATTGGTAGAAATTTAGGTTAATTCTATTTATTTGCTATTATGAATAGTGTTACAATAAGCATGGCAGTGCAACTATCCCTTTGATATAGTAATATTCTTTCTACAGATGAATACCCAGTGGTAGAATTGCTGGATCATATAATATTTCTTTTTTAAATTGTTTTTATTATTAAATCATAGCTGTGTACATTAGTGTAATCAAGGTGTACAATGTGCTGGTTTCATACACAATTTGAAATGTTACCATCAAACTGTTTAACATACCCTTCATGGCATTTTCTTAGTTATTATATGAAGACATTTGTTTTCTGCATTTAGTAAGGTTCTCCTGTACCCTTCTAAGAGGCACCATAGGTGTGGCCCCACCAATTACCCTCCCTCAACCCCAACCTTGCCCCTCCCTAACCCTCCCTTGCCCCTTTCCCCATATTCTTGTGCTATAGTTGGGTTATAGCCTTCATATGAAAGCTATAAATTAGCTTCATAGTAGGGCTGAGTACATTGGATACTTTTTCTACCATTCTTGAGATACTTTGCTAAGAAGAATATGTTCCAGCTCCATCCATGTAAACATGAAAGAGATAAAGTCTCCATCTTTCTTTAAGGCTGCATAATATTCCATGGTATAGATGTACCACAATTTATTAATCCATTTGTGGGTATATGGGCACTTGGGCTTCTTCCATGGGCTTCTTTAGCAATTATGAATTGGGCTGCAATGAACATTCTGGTACAGATGTCTTTGTTATAATGTGATTTTTGGTCTTCTAAATCTTGAATAGCCAAGACATTACTCAGAAATAAAAACAAAGCAGGAAGAATCATACTACCAGACCTGAGACTGTACTATAAATCGATAGTGATCAAAACAGCATGATACTGGCACAAAAACAGAGAGGTAGATGTTTGGAACAGAAAAGAGAACCAAGAGATGAATCCAGCTACTTACTGTTACTTGATCTTTGACAAGCTAATTAAAAACATTCAGTGGGGAAAAGACTCCCTATTTAACAAATGGTGCTGGGTGAACTGGCTAGCAACCTGTAGAAGACTGAAACTGGACCCACACCTCTCACCATTAACTAAGATAGACTCTCACTGGATTAAAGATTTAAACTTAAGACATGAAACTATAAAAATACTAGAAGAAAGTGCAGGGAAAACTCTTGAAGGAATCGGCTTGGGTGAATATTTTATGAGGAGGACCCCCCAGGCAATTGAAGTAGTATCAAAGATACACTACTGGGACCTGATCAAACTAAAAAGCTTCTGTACAGCCAAGAACATAGTAAGTATAGCAAGCAGACAGCTCTCAGAATGGGAGAAAATATTTGCAGGTTATACCTCCAACAAAGGTTTAATAACCAGAATCCACAGAGAACTCAAACATATTAGCAAGGAAAGCACAAGTGATCCCATCTCAGGGTGGGCAAAGGATTTGAAGAGAAACTTCTCTAAAGAAGACAGGCGCACGGCCTACAGACATATAAAAAAATGCTCACCATCCTTAATCATCAGAGAAATGCAAATCAAAAGTACTTTGAGATATCACCTAACTCCAGTAATATTAGGTAAGATTAGCCTACACAACAAAATCCCCAAACCAGTGATGTGGGCGTGGATGTGGAGAAAAGGGAACACTTCTACACTGCTGGTGGGAATGCATACTAATACGTTCCTTTTGGAAGGATGTTTGGAGAACACTTATGGATCTGAAAATTGACCTGCCATTCAATCCTATAATTCCTTTACTAGGTATATACCCAGAAGACCAAAAATAGTTGTTGTTGTTGTTGTTGTTGTTTTTGAGAAATCACCATACTGTTTTCCATAGTGGCGATAATTTATGTGCCTTAAGAGTTTCCTTTCCTATACATTTTTGACAGCATCTGTTCTTTTTTGTCTTTAAATAATAGCCATGATAACTAGGGTAGAATGATATCTCATTGTGGTTTTGATTTGCATTTCCCTGATAATTAACAGTGTTGGGAATTTTTCCTATATCTTTTGGCTATTTGTATGTTTTATTTTTAAAAATGTTTACTCATATTCTTTTTTCCACTGTTCAATGACATCATTTGGATTTTTATTGCTGAGTTGTTTTAGTTCCTTGTATATTCTGGATATTAGTCCCTCATCAGATGAATAGTTTGCAAATATTTTCTCTCATTTGGTGAGTGTCTCACCACTGTACTGACTCTTTATTGTGCAGAAGGTTTTAAGTTTACTACAGTCCCATTTTTCCTTTTTTGTTTTTGTTTTTTAGGCCATAAAATATTCTATTAGACTAATATCTTGAAATGTTTCCTCTATGTTCTCTTCTAGTAGTTCCATAGTTTCAGGTCTTATGTTTAAGTCATTAGTTCACCTTGAGTTGTATTCCATTTTTGGTTAAAGATAAGAGCTCAGTTTTCTGCTTCTGTAAATAGTTATCCAGTTCTCCCAGCATCTTTTTTTAAACCTTTCCCCAATGTGTGTTCTTGATGCCTTTTGTCAAAAATCAGTTATTTATAAATACGTGAATTTACTTCCCGGATTCCCTGTTATGTTCCATTGATCTGTATGTCTACTTTTATACTCTTACCACGATATTTCAGTAACTATTCCTTTGTTCTATAATTCAAAGTCAGGTAATGTGATGCTTCCAATTTTATACTTTTTCTCAGGATTGCTTTGGCTAACTAGCATCTTTTTTGTTCCATGCAAATTTTAGGATTATTTTTCCAATTTTGGTGGAATGTGTCATTGGTATTTTGATAGAGATTGCACTGAATCTGTAGATTGCTTTGGGTTGCATGATTATTCTAACAATGTTAATTCTTCATCCATGAGATGGGATTTTTTTTTTATGTCCCTTTCAATTCCTTTCATCATATTTTTTTGGATTTCTATGTAGAGGCATTTTATCTTGTTTGTTAAAAGTATTTGTAATTTTTTTTGTCACTATAATAAATTAGATTGCCTTCTTGATTTCTTTCTCAGTTCATTACTGGTGTATAGAAATGTTACAGATTTTTGTATATTAATATTGTCTCCTTCAACCTGACTGAACTTAGGTATCAGATCTAAGAGTTTTTTGGTGGAGGATTTAGGTTTTTTAAGATATAAGATCGTATTTTTGCAAAGGATGACAATTTGACTTCTTCTTCTCCAATTTAGTTGCCTTTTATTTTTTGTCTTCTTTGATTTTTCTGGCTAGGATTTCCAGTACTGTGGTAAATAGGAATGGTGAAAGTGAGCATTTTTGTCCTTCTCCAGTTCTTAGAGGGAAGACTTTTAGCTTTTTCCCATTCATTATGATGTTAGTGGTGGGTTTGCCATGTATGGCCATTATTTATTTTGAAGTATGTTCCTTCTAGACCTAGTTTGTTGAGTTTCTATCATGAAGAGACATTGATTTTTATCAAATGCCTTTTCTACATCTATTGAAGTGATTGTATGCTTTTTGTTCTTCATTCTGTTGAAGTGATGTATCACATTTATTGATTTGTGTACATTGAACCATTCTAGCCTTCTGAATTCCCACTTGATCATAGTGTACCATCACTTTGATGTGCTGCTGAATTTAATTTCCTAATATTTTGTTGAACATTTTTGCATCTATGTTTGTAAGGAATACTGAATGTAGTTTGCTTTTTTGTTCCACCTTCATCCGGTTTTGGTATTAGTATAATGATAACCTTGTTAAAAAAACTTAGGGAGAAATCTCTCCTCTTAGTGTTTTTTTTTTTTAAATAATGTGAGGAGAATTTGTGTTAGTTTTTCCCAATAAATATGGTAATATCTGACAGTAAAATCATACAGTTTTGGACTTTTCTTTGTTGAAAGTTTTTTTCATTACTGATTCAGTCTTACTACTAATTATTGGCTTGTTTGGGTTTTATGTTTTTTTACTGATTAAATTTTTGGTAGATCGTATGTGTCCAGGCATTTATCCTTTTTTTTCTCTATATATTGGCATATATTTACTCATAATCACTCTAATGATCTTTTGTTTTTCTGTATTTTCAGCTGCATTATCTTTCTTATTTTTGATTTGTCTTTTTGCATCTTCTGTATTTTTCCTTTGTTAGTCAAGCAAGCAATTTATTATTGATTTTGTTTATCATTTCAAAAAACAACATTTCATTTGATTTTTCGTCTCTATTTCCTTTAGTCCTGTGCTGATCTTTATTTTTTTTTCCTTCTACTAATTTTGAGTTTGATTTGTCTTACTATTCTGGTTCATTGGAGTGTATTATCAACTCATTTATTTGAAATCTTTTTACATTTTTTGATGTAGCCATGTATTGGTATGAACTTCTCTCTGAGCCCTGTCCTTGCTGTATCTCATAGCTTTGGGTATGTTGTGTTTTGTTTTCCATTTGTTTCAATCGTATTTTTTATTTCCTCAATTTTTTAATTGACCTAATGTTCATTCAGGGCCTTGTCTAATTTCCATGTATTTTTATAGTTTCCAAAGTTCCTGTTGTGATTGATTTATAGCTTTATTTTATTTTTTTCTATTGTTTTTACAGAATGTACTTAATATGATTTTGATTATTTCAAATTTGTTGAGATTCGTTTTCTGACCTAACATATTCTCCATCCTGGATAATGTTCCATGTGCTGATAAGAAGACTATGTATTCTCATGTACTGATGAGACACTATTGGATTCAGTGTTTTGTTAATGTTTATTAGGTCCATTTTGTGTAAAGTGCAATTTAAATCTAATGTTTTTTATTACATTTTAAGGCTGAGAGAGGGGTGATGAAATCTTCAATTGTTATTCCAGGCTTTCATTCTCTTTAGAACTAGTAACATCTGCTTTCTATATCTGGATACTCCAGTGCTTTATGCATAGTCAACTATTTTAAATTGCATATGAACTTTATGGATACCCTGTATTTAGAATTGTGCTCTCTCACTGAAATTGATCCCTTTATCATTATATAATGGCCTTCTTCGTCTCTTTTCAATGGTTTTGACTTAAAATCTATTTTATGTTGTAAATAGAGTTGCTTCTATGCACTTTTTGTTTCCATTTTCAAGATTGTCTTCTTCGTATCCCTTCATTCTCAGTCTAAATGCATCTTCATAAGTGAGCAAAGATTCTTGTATGAAACATAGTAGGTAATTTTTTCCCATTCAGTCAATCTATATTTTTAAGTGGAAAGTTTAATCTTTTTTATTTACATGTATTTATTTATTTATTTATTTTACTAAATCATAGCTGTGTACATTAGTGCAATCGTGGGGTACAATATGCTGGCTTCATATACAATCTGAAACAATTTCATTAAACTGTTTAACATAGCCTTCATGGCACTTTCCTAGTTATTGTATGAAGACATTTGTATTCTGCATTTACTAAGTTTCATCTGTACCCTTCTAAGATGCACCGTAGGTGTGATCCCACCAATTACCCTCCCTCTACCCACCCTTCTCCACCCCTCCCCTTCTGTGCCCCTTTCCCTGTATTCTTGTGCTATAATTGGGTTATAGCCTTCATATGAAAGCTATAAATTAGCTTCATAGTAGGGCTGAGTACATTGGATACTTTTTCTTCCATTCATGCAATACTTTGCTAAGAAGAATATGTTTCAGCTCCATCCATGTAAACATGAAAGAGGTAAAGTCTCCATCTTTCTTTAAGGCTACATAATATTCCATGGTATACATGTACCACAATTTAGTTTAATCTTTTTTAAATGGAAAGGTTATTATTAATATGTGAGGGCTTATTCTTGTCATTTTGTTAAATTTTTGTGGGTTTTTATTATATCATTTTGAGAGAAGATACCCAAGAAGAGTGAGGTCTAGAAGAACAGAGGTCTTCTCAAGGAGACCTCAAGGATACACCTACAGGGTCCTCTCCATGGTGACTCAGCTCTTAGGAATTTGTAGACTTTACTTCCTGGTACCTGGAAATTTCCTCTTCTGTGAAATCCTGTAGTTCTGTGGGGGCCAGAACAGCTTCTTCCACTTGATTCAAACTAACCAATGAAAAAGTTATCCATGGGTTGGAGTTTTTTGACTGGAGATAAAAAGGGAAAGACCAAGCCTGTTGGAGAGAGCAGCTATTTGGAATTCCTCTGTGCTGTTCACTCCTCCAGCTGAAATAAAGCCCTTCCTCTTATAAACATGGTATTTGGGTGCTCTTTCTCTCCATTGGGCCTTGTCTTCCTGTAACAATTTATTGCTTTTTTTCTCTTTTATTGTTATCATTGGTGGTTTGCTGGTTTTCTGTAGTAGTAATATTTGAATCCTTTCTCTTACTTATTTCTGTTTTTAGTGGGTCCTACACTTTTATCATGATGGTAGATACCATCTGTTCACTTCTAGCTGTAGGACTTCCTTGAGCATCTCTTACAGGGCTAATGTAGTGGTGATGAATTCCTTTAGCTGTGCTTATCTAGGAAACACTTTATTTCCTCTTCATTTATGAAGGAAAACTTTCAAAAGAGCTATCTTCGGGTTCTGAAATTCTTTGTTATGCTTGATATAGTTTATTGTTGAAGCTTATTAATTTATTTTTCATTTCATTCAATCAATGAATTCTTCTGCTGCAGAATTTCTACTTAGTTCTTTTTTATGATATTTATCTCTCTGGCAATTTCTCATTCTTGCTTTTCTGATTTCTTTTTATTGTTTATCTACACTCTCTTTTATCTCATTGAGTTTTTTTTCTTTTTTTGAGACAACCACCCACCCCCAATTGTCCCAGGCTAGAGCGCCTTGGCATCAGCCTAGTTCATAAGCAACCTTAAACTCCTGCAGTCAAGTGGGCTCCTGCTTCAACCTCCTGATTAGCTAGGACTACAGGCACCTAATACAACACCTGGATAATTTTTCTATCTTTAGTAGAGACATGGTCTCACTCTTGTTGAGACTGGTCTTGAGCTCCTGAGCTCAACCATCTCCTACCTTGGCCTCCCAGATTATTAGATTACAGGTGAGAGCTGTCATGCCTGGTTTGTCTCACTGAATTTTTAAAATATCATTTTGAATTTTTTTAAACATTTCATAAGTTTTTTCCTTGATTAGAATTTGTTACTAGATAATTATCATTTTCTTTTGGAGGTTTGTTGCAATAGCAACAAGAAAACAACCTTCTGGCTCCTAATCAGTCCATGATAGGGTTGGTGGTAGCAGCAATGGGCTAGGTGGGCCGGTCCCCAGGCCTGCTAATGACACATATGGCTTGGTGCCAGTTGTGGTGATGGTGGGGGTGCTGAATGGGCCCATCCTCAGTCTCTAAGGAGGAGTGTTCAGGTGCCAATGGTAGTAGATGAGTCTGGGTAATCCCTAGGCTCCTAAATGGCATGCTGAAGCTCTGGAGGAAATATAACCCAGCCAAGTGGACCTGTTCTCAGGCCTCCCATGATGCATACAAACACCGTTTGTGGTGGGCAGGGGCAATGTGATCCCCAGGTCCCTGATATAGAATGCCCAGGTAGAGATGAAGTGGTTGCACCATGGCCCTACTTCAGGGGAGGGCAGGGTTGCTCTCTGTAGTAGGAACTACAGGCAGAAGATTGGGGAATGTGGACCTCAGCCCCAAGTGACAGCTCTGGTTGTGGAAGTCTGTTCTCAGAGGACATGAAAATGTGTGGCAGCCCTATTGCTGGGGGCAGTGTGGTATTTGCCAGTGGCTCTTTCTTTGGCCCTGGTGGCAGCAGCTAGTAGCACTGGTGGCTGCAGATGGGAGATGTCTGTGGAACTCCAGGGATGAAGAGATTGGGGTAGGGGGCAAGATGAAATCTGGTGTGTGCTGGGCTCTTACAATGGCACCTTGCTGTAGCCACTTAGGATGTGTGTGTGGGGTGGATGGGTATTATGAGCTTCCTCATGGAGAAAGGCCAGAACGTGGTCTCTAGGTGTTTCCTATGTTGGTCTCAGGGCCCATGTGGGTCGAAGGGCTTTCCCATGGCTAGAATTGCAGGAGTCTGTGGTGTAAACGTGGACTACTGGCAGAGGTCTCTCACTTATTCTTTTCCCACATTGAGGAGCCTCTCCAGGCTTCCAACTCAATCCTGGCTAAGCAGGCTGCCTCATTTCTCTATCCTCCCATGTCTCCTTTCACTTCTCTGTTGAATTCCAGTGTTTCTCTTAGATCTGTCTATCTGAAGTGTGATTATCTATCTGCTACTTCAGTTCTTCATGGAGGACGCAAGTGCCAATGCCTCTACTTAGCCAACTCTGGATAAATTTCATTGGCTATGATACTGCCACTGTGCAAAGCTACTAAGCCAACTTGAGGCCCTCAATCTTGTTGTTATCCTGAGCTGATATACATTAACAGTGCCTTGATGTTTGTATTACTAATAAGGAATTGAGCTTACTGAGGCCTCCACAGAAAAACTAAGTATCTCCAGCCCTTTAGTAGCTATCAGGTTAGTAATGGTGCCAACGTCATTTACCACAGTCCCAGAAGATTTGCCTACTTTAAAATAAAAATTAAAGAAGGATGGTGACTTTTCCTCTTTCATATTTACATGGATGGAGCTGGATCAGGTTCTCCTTAGTACTCCATTACTTTTTATGGCCAAATAATATTCAATTGTATGGGTGTATCACTTTTTGTTTATCCATTTGTCCATTGATGGACACTTTTTCGTGATTTTATTTATTTATTTTTACTTCAAAAAATTTTGGGGGTACAAGTGGACAAATTGTATCATGCTGAAGTTGGGGTTTTCAGTATATTTGTCACCAACAGTGTACATTGTACCCCGTGGGTAGATTTTTATCCCTCAACCCCTCACCCCCTGCTTCTTCTTAGTTTCCAATGTCTGTTACTTCTCTTTATGACAATATATATATTTTGTTTTAGCTTCCTCAGTGTAACTTTTGTTATAATTGAGACATGTCATAATCTGTTTTTCCATTCCTGAGATATTTCATTTAGGATAATAGTCTCTAGTTCCATCCAAGTTGCTGCAAAAGATATTATTTTTTTCCCTTTTTATGGCTGCATAGTTCTCCATACTGTGTGTATGTGTGTGTCATCCAGATGCAGCTATATTTCTGATAAGATGACTTCTTTTCCGTTGGGTAGTTACCCTGTATGGGATTGCTGGATTGAATGATGGGTCTACTTTTAGTTCTTTGAGGAATTTCCATACTGCTTTCCATAGTGGCAGTACAAGTTTTATATTATGTTCCCCTTTCACTGCAATTGTGCCAACATCTATTGTTTTTTTTACTTTTTAATAATGGTGATTCTGATAGGGATACAGTGATATCTCATTGGGATTTTGATTTGCATTTCCCTGATAGTGATATTGAACATTTTTTTCATATGTTTGTTTGGCCATTTGTCTATTTTCTTTTGAGAAGGATCTGTTCATGTATCCCACTTTTTGATGGGATTGTTATTTTTTTCTTGCTGATTTGTTTGAATTCTTTGTAGATTCTGGATATTAGCTGTTTATTGGATATATAGTTTCTGAATATTTTCTCCCATTCTGTAGGTTGTCTATTTACTCTGTTGATTTTTTTGTTTGCTTTGTGGAAGGTTTTAGTCCCACTTATTTATTTTTGTGGTTGCTGTATTTACTTTGAGGATCTTAGTAAAAAAATTCTTGCATAGGTCAATGTGTAGAAGAATTTTTCTTATGTTTTTTTCTAGAATTAATGGTATCAGGTCTTATATATATGTCATTAATCCATTGTGTGTTAATATTTGTGTATCATGAGAGACAGAGGTCCTGTTTCATTCCTCTGCATGTGGCTATCCAGTTTTCCCAGAACTATTTTCCTCTCCCCAGTTTATGTTTATGTCTGCTTTGTCAAAAATCAGTTGGTCTTAGCTATCTGGTTTTATTTAGGGTTCTCTATTCTATTAGTCTATGTGTCTACTTTTATATTAGTATCACATTATTTTGGTTACTAAAGCCTTGTAGTAATTTGATGTCAGGTAATGCCATACCTCCAGAATTGTTCTTTTGCTTAAGAATGCTCTAGCTATTCAGGATCTTCTTTGGTTCCATCTGAAATTTGGGGTTATTTTTTCTAGATCCCTGAGAACTGATGTTGGAACTTTCATGGGAACTGCGGTACATCTATAAGTGACTTTGGGCATGACAGACATTGTAGAGTGTTGATTCTTCCAATCCATGAGCATGGGATGTTTTTCCACTTGTTTGTGTCACACTGATGGACATTTGGGTTGTTTCCATCTTTTGTTTATTATGAATAATTCTACTATGACATTTGTGTACAAGTTTCTGTATGGGCATAAAGTTTTATTTCTTTGGGTAGTTACCTAGGATTGGAATTGGTCATACTCTATGTTTAATCATTTGAGGAACTGCCAGACTATTCTTTTAAGTGTCTGCCCCATTTTAAATTCCCACGAGGGGTTCTAATTTCTCCATGTCCTCCAACATATTCCATTTGATCTTTTGATTCTAGACATCCTAGTGGGTGTGAAGTGATATCTATTGTGGTTTTGATTTGCTTTTCTTTAATGATAGTGATGTGGAACGTTTTAAAAATGTTTGTTGGTTATTTAATCTCTTCCTTGTAGAAAAGTCTATTCAGGGAGAGGAGAAGGAGGAGAAGGGAGGGTGACTGGTAGAATCTCACCTAATGTGCACAATGTGAGGGGGTTCAGCACACCCCTGGGTGAAGAGCTCAACTACAACTTGAACTTTACCCTAGAAATGAAAACAATGACCTAAACATTTGTACTCTCATATTAATATGAAATGTAAAAAAGAAATGTCTATTTAGATCTTTTGTCTATATTAAAAATTGGGTCATCTGTCTTTCTATTATTAAGCTATGAGAGTTCTTTGTATGTTCTAAATATACGTTATCATGTGTGTGATATACCATTGTGTGATTTTCTCCCATTACCTGGGTTGTCTTTTCACTTTCTTGATGCTATCCTTTGAAACACAAGTTTTAAATGTTGATGAAGTTCAATTTATCCATTTTATTCTTTTGTTGCTCATGTTTTTGGTTTCATGTGTAAGAGTCCTTTGCAAAACCAAGATCATGAAAATTTGCCCTAAGTTTTCTTCTCAGAACTTTACAGTTTTTGTTCTTATATTTAGGTCTTTGATCTATTTTGAGTAGATATTTGTACATGAGTTAGATAAGAGTTTAGATTCATTCTTTTACATGTGACTATCCTATATCCCAGCACTATTTCTTTCTTTCTTTCTTTTTTTTTTTTGAGACAGAGCCTCAAGCTGTCACCCTAGATAGCGTTCTGTGGCATCACAGCTCACAGCAACCTCCAATTCCTGGGCTTAAGCGAGTTTCTTGCCTCTGCCTCCCAAGTAGCTGGGACTACAGGCGCCCACCACAATGCCTGGCCATTTTTTTTTGGTTGTAGCCGTCATTTTTGTTTGGCGGGTCTGGGCTGGATCTGAACCCGCCAGCTCAGGTGTACGTGTCTGGCACCTTAGCCCGTTGAGTCACAGGTGCCGAGCCCCAGCACTATTTCTTAAAAAGACATTTTTTCTCCCAATTGAACAGTCTTGGAACCCTTGTCAATATCAGTTGAACAGACACAAGAGTTTATTTCTGTACTCCCAATTTCATTCTTTTGGTCTCTATATTGATACCTATCATTCTGCCAGTACCACATTTCCTTGGTTATTGTTTTATAGTAAATTTCAAAATAGATAATTTTGAGTCCTCGTACCTTTTCTTTTTCAGGATTATTTTGGCTATTTTGGGTCACTGCCAATTCCATATGCATTTCAGAATCATCCTGTCAATTTGTTCAAAGAAGTTGCCTGGGATTCTGATAGGGAATGTATTGAATCTGTACATCAGTTTGCAGAGTGTTGCTATCTTAATAATATTAAGTTTTGTGATCCATGAGTATGGAATCTTTCCATTTATTTAGTTCTTCCTTAATTTTTTGGAAGTGGAAAACTTCCACTTTTTTTCCAAGTGGAAACTTCCACTTGGCCATGGTGTATAATTCTTTTTGTATGTTGATAGATTTGATTTGCTAGTATTTTGAGGATTTTTACACCTATATTCACGAGTAAGTGTAGTCTGTAATTTTCTTTCTTTTTACTTTGGTTCTGGAGATGT
>CAUYRH010090096.1:0-42232 GCA_963574655.1 Perodicticus potto
CATAGTAAATGAGAAAATATCATGAATGTTATATTAATCAGGTTGATAAAAATATCTCCAATTGTATGTGAAGCCCACACACTGTACTCCTTGACTGAATTATTGTACACAGCTATGACTCAATAAAAAAAAAAAAAAAAAAGATAGTCATTCTTGAGTTGTTTCTTTTACTTATAACACACATTCAAGTTATTTTAAACATGCTGTTGGTTCTGCTTTGAAAATATATCCTTAACCAACTTTTCTTTTCTTCTTCTTTTTTTTAATTTCAGTTTATTGTGAATGTACAAACAACCAGGTCACAATTTTTGCATTTGTTAGGCAGAGTCCCCCTTGTGGTTGTGTCCCACACCCAAAAGATGTGCAATATACTTCTACCTTGTGCCTTTTAAGTGGGAACACACCAATCCCCCTTCCTCCTCTCTTGTTCTCACTCCCCACAACTTGAACAGGACAGTTTTCTCCTATGTGGGCATGCATTAGATAATACACTGGCTTCATAATAAAATTGAATGCATTAGATACTTGTTTTTCCATTCTTGTAATACTTTACTAACAAGAATGTGTTTAAATTCCATCCATGTCAATATAAAAGATATGAAGTCACCATTTTTTCTTACATCTGAGCAGTACTCCATGATAGTACTCCATACACCACAGCTTGTTAATTCATTCCTGAGTTGATGGGCATTGAGGTTGTTTCCACATTTTGGCGATTGTAAATTGAGCTACAGTAAATATTCTACTGCAAATGTATTTATGCAAAATGCTTTTTATCAACTGGGTAGATGCCCAGCAGTGGGATTGTGGGGTCAGATGGGAGGTCTAATTTGAGTTCTGTGAGGATTCTCCATACTTCTTTCCAAAGAAGATGTATGAATTTTCAGTCCCACCAACAGTGTCAATGTGTACCTCTCTGTCCACAGCCATGCCAGCATCTGCAACTCTGGGACTTTGTGATGTGGGCTATTCTCACTGGGGTTAAGTGGTATCTCAGGGTGGTTTTGGTTTGCATTACTCTGATGATCAGAGACAATGAGCATCTTTTCAAATGTTTGTTAGACATTTGTCTATCTTCCTCAGAGAAAGTTCTGTTCATGTCTCTTGCCCAGTGATAGATGGGATTGTTTGCTTGTTTTTTATTGATTAATTTGAGTTCTCCATAGATCCTTGATATCAAGCCTTTGTTGATTCTTAGCATGGAAATATTTTTTCCCATTCTGAGGGTAGTCTATTTGCTTTACTTGTTGTGTCCTTAGCTATATAGAAGCTTTACATTTTGATTAAGTCCCATTTGTTTATTTTTGTTGTTACTGCAATTACCATGGAAGTCTTCTTCATAAAATCTTTCCTCAGGGCAACATCCTCAAGAGTTTTTCCCATACTTTCTACTAGGATTTTTATCATTTCATGCCTTAGAGTTAAATATTTTGTCCATCTTCAATCAATTTTTTTAAGTGGTGAAATGTGCAAGTCCAGTTTCAGTCTTTTATAAGTGGTAATCCAGTTCTACCAGCACCATTTATTCAATAGGTATTCTTTTCCCCAGGATATGCTTTTGTTTGGTTTATCGAAGATCAGATGGCAATAAGAGACTGGTTTCATCTCTTTGTTTTCTATTATG
This sequence comes from Perodicticus potto, assembly GCA_963574655.1. Taxonomy (NCBI): domain Eukaryota; kingdom Metazoa; phylum Chordata; class Mammalia; order Primates; family Lorisidae; genus Perodicticus; species Perodicticus potto. The sequence goes on from CAUYRH010090096.1 coordinate 1,625, forward strand.
TTTCATATGTCTATGTCTCTATTTTTGTGCCAACACAATGCTGTTTTGATCACTGTGGACTTTTAATATAACCTGAAGTCTGGTAGAGTGATTCCTACAGTGTTGTTTTTATTACAAAAAATTGCCTTGGCTAAATGGGGTTTATTATGCTACCATACAAAATGAAGAACTATTTTGTCCAGTACTTCAAAGTATGATGTTGGTATTTTAATGGGGATTGCTTTGAATCTGTAGATTTCTTTAGTGATATAGACATTTTAACAACGTTGATTCCTCTCAGCCAAGAGCATGGTATGTTCTTCCATTTGTTAATGTCTTCTGCTCTATCTTTTCCTAGCATTTCATAATTCTCTTTGTAGAGGTCCTTCACCTCTTTTGTTAGGTATATTCCTATTTCATTTTCTTTGAAGCTACTGTGATGGAAATGGAATCTTTGATTAGTTTCTCAAATTGGCTGTTACTAGTGTGTACAAAGGCTACTGACTTGTGGACATTGACTTTATAGCCTGAGATGTTAATGTATTTCTTGGTCATTAGGAGTCTTGTGGTTGAGTCTCTGGGTTTTCTAAGTATAAGATCATTATCATTGGCAAAGAGCGAGAGTTTGGTCTCCTCTACCCCCATTTGAATGCCCTTTATTTCCTTCTCTTGCCTGATTACATTGGCTAGAACTTTCAGCACCTTATTGAATAGTGGTTCCAGTTCTAAGTGAAAAAGCTTTCAGTTTTACTCCATTCAGTATTCTTAGCTGTGGGTTTGTCATAAATGACTTCAATCATTTGCAGAAATGTGCCACCTGTACCTATATTTTTAAATGTCTTTGTTAGAAAAGAACGCTGAATTTTATCAAATGCTCTTTCTGCATCTATTGAGAGGATCGTATAGTCTTTGTGGTTACTTCTATTGATGTGGTGAATTACATTTATGGATTCACATATGTTAAAACAGCCTTGCATCCCTGGGATGAAGTCTACTGAATTGTGATGTACAATTTTTTTTAATGTGTAGCTGTGATCTATTGGCTAAGATTTTATTGATTATTTTTACATCAATATTCATTAGTAAAATTGATCTGTATTTCTCCTTTTTACTTTTTTTTTCTGGTTTTTTTATAAAGGTGATGTTTGCTTCATAGAATGTATCAGGGAAGATTCCTTCCTTCTCAATGTTTTGGAATACGTTCTGCAGTGTAAGTACAAGCCCTTCTTTGAAGGTTTGAGAGAATTCTGGTGTGAAGCCATTGGGTCCAGGGCTTTTTTCGTTGGAAGATTTTTTATTGTTTCTTCAATCTCGGTGTTTGATATTGGTCTGTTCAAGAGATCTATTACTTCCTGGGGAAGTCTAGGGACATGCTATGACTCCAGGCATTGATTCATTTTCTCCACATTGTCAAATTTCTGAGCATAGAGTTTCTTGTAGCCAGAGATAGTTTCTTATATCTCTGATGCATCTGTTGTTATTTTCTCTTTTTCTTTTCTATTTGAGGTTATTAGAGATTTGAATTTTCTGTTTCTAGGTGATCTGACCAATGATTCATCATATTTATTTATCTTCTCAAAGAATTGACTTTTTGTTTCATTGATTTTCTGAATGATTCTTTTGTTTTTAATTTTATTTATTTCTGATTCAATTTTTTTTGTTTTACTTTAAATGAAAATTATATAGTAACAAATATACAATATATTGACTTTTAAGTAAAAAGGATATAGCATTTCTTTTTTTGGTATTATATTTTAATCATGTTTTACTACAAATAATTTTCATTTTTAAAATCTATTTTTCTTTTTCTCTTAGTGAGACATTGTTTTAGATGACATGACAATATCCATTTCTCAGGATAAATTCCAGTAACTAATTCACACACAGTTATTACCTTATGAATTTAAGATTCATTGATAAATTCTGAAGACTCTGTGGCATTAGATTTTTCATTTTAAAAGATCAAATTCCTTAACATTGATTTAATTTGGGTTATTTCTATTCTTCTGGTGGGTTTAGGATTGGATTGTTCTTCCTTTTCCTTAAGATGATTTATTAGATTGATGTGCTCTCTTTCTGTTTTTCAAAGGTAAGCATCTATCATGATAAATTTCCCTCTTAAGACTGCTTTTGCAGTATCCCACAAGTTTTGGTAACTTGTAGCTTCATTGTTATGTTTGAGGAATTTAATAATTTCCTCCTTTATCTCTTCCTTAATCCACCTATCATTGAGCAAAAGGTTGTTTAATTTCCATGCCTTTGTATGAGGATAAACATTTTTGTTTGAGTTGAGTTCCACCTTTATTATCTTGTAGTCTGAGAAGATACACAGTATAATTTCAATTCTTTTAATTTTGTTGTGATTTGGCTCGTGTCTTAGGATATGATCTATTTTGGAGAATATTCCATGGCCTGATGAGAAGAACGTATATTCCTTAGCTTTGGGATAATGTGTTCTGTATATGTCTATTAAGTCCATTTTTTCTAGGGGCACATTTAAGTCTCTTGTATTTTTGTTTAGTTTCTGTTTAGAGGATCTGTCCAGTTCTGCTAGAGGGGTGTTAAAGTTCTCAGCTATTATGGTGTTATAGGATACCATATTGCTAAGCCCAGTCAATGTCTGTTTCATGAATCTGGGAGAATTTATTTGGGAACAAAAATATTTAAAATTGAAATGTCCTCTGTATTGGTCCCTTGATCAGTATGAAGTGATCATCTTTGCCTTTCTTAACTTTAGCTGCTTTAAATCCACTTGTAGCTGAAAATAAGATTGCGACCCTTTCTTTCTTCTGTCTGAAATATTGTTTTCCAACCCTTTACCCTGAGTCTTGTTTTGTCCTTCGAGGTTAGGTGTGCCTCCTGAAGACAGAATATGAAGACCTCATCTCTTTCAAATATAGAAGTAAATCAGCTATATGTTGCTATAGGGACCTACAATACCTTCTTTGAAAAGGCAAAAGCTAGAACTATACCTAAAACCATGAGTTCATGGCCTCCTTGAGCCAGACCAATGCCATGACCCCCCTCAGCCCTCAGAGAAAAAAAAAGAATAAAATAGTAAGAAAAATTGATAAAAATTTAAAACTGTAATTGTATAGGATAAAGGAAATTTTAGGTGTTGTATGAGAAATTTATGTGGGGAAAAAATGAAGAGTAGAAAAATCTCTACCATAAGAGAGAAAAAGGACAGAAATTTTTTAAAAAGAAAGAATAAAAAGGGCTAACAATCCATAACAAAAATGGAGAATCGTTTGCTATTGAAAAAAGTAAAAATGAAGAAATAAAAATACAACTAAACAAAACAACTAAGCAAAAAATAGCAACAACAAGAGAAAGAAAGAAAAGAAAAAACTAAGGAAAAATTGAAAAAATGTAAAACTATGGGTGTGTGTGTGTGTGTGTGTGTGTGTATTTAATGGATGCCAGGTGGTACTGTAGTGTTAGGAGAAGGAGAACACATGCAGGATTTTCTGTTTATGATCAGGGTCAAAAGCCACTCTCCAAAGAGACCAGATTTATCTTCCTGAATCTGGTCTTGCAAAGGAGACCAGATTTATCTTCCTGAATTCTTTGCCCTCAATCTGAACCTCTGAACCTGTTCACTTTGTCAGTATTCAGCTCATGTGGGACTGGGGTTCCAAAGCTCTCTCCAGACTTTCCCAGGAAGCCCATCAGACAGTGTCTCCTGACAACAATGCGGCCTTCCTCAGGGGCACAGGGATGCTCAGTTCACCCCAAAGATGTCCTGTTGAGCTCAGGAGGTGTACCAGAGCCAACATACACTATGACCTCATGGACTGTTTCTCCTGCTTGGGTAGTCTTTCCATGATGGGGATACTCCACCAGCAGCAAAGCCAATGGGAAAACCACTGCTCCCACCATTTAACCCTAGCACCAGATACTGTTCCAGTCTACTCACTGCCCCAGAAAGCATCCCAGGCCAAAATTGAAATACTGCAGGAAAACCCTTTCTCAACCCCAGCCCTCTGCAGGAGAGTCAGGCACAGATGGCCTCTACCCAAACCAAGCACCTGCCTTCTACATCAATTTTCCTCAGCTCTAGCCCTCTTTCTTGGCTCTTAAAATGACCTGCTGCTTCACTGGGCCCCTGAAATTATGTTTCTATGCATATCCCCCCCAGCCAGAGGTGGCTGAAGGCCACTTTCCCCTTCTCACCATAAGTACCCAGCAAGAAGATGTCTCTAGGCTGTCATCTTGCTCACATTCCCATTTTTAATCACTTTCACTGGGTCCCCATCATCTCTTACTGGAATTGCTGCAGTAACCCTCAACCTGATCTTTTCCTTTCATATGTGACTTCCTTTGTAAAAACATAAGTGAGATCAAGTCACTCTTCTACTCAAAATTTGCAATTATTTCCATCTTGCTCAGTTAAAGTTAAAGTTGTAAAGGGAGACCAGAAGAAATGACTTGATCTGGGTCTTCATCACTTCTTTTATCTCATCTGTTACAATTTTTTCCTCTTCTCATTGCCCAACTTCACCAATTTCAATGCTATTTCTTGGATAAACAAGAAACTCTCTTCCCAGATTTATTTGTACTGATTATTCTCTCTTTTGGGAACAGTTTCTCATTTCCTCCAAATATTATCTGAGAAATTTTCCCTGACCTATTTAAGGTATAAACTGTTCTTGCACCATCAGCACTTCCTGTCCTCCTTTCTTTCCTTAATATTTTTTAGATTAATATCAATTGCTAGTATAATTTATATCTTATTTATTCTGTTTACAGGTTGTTTTTCTCCACTAGAATGAAACTTCCCTAAAGACTTATTTTTTTTTTCTGTTTTCCTCTGTTATAACCTTAGTGTTTTGTATAATCCTGGCAACATATATGGTAGGCTCTGAATATTTATTTTAACAAATTAATAAGACATAGATTTTTTAAAATGCTATAAGAATTCATGTATTAGTTCCAGTTGGATTTATCAGGGAAAGTTTCTAAAAGTAGACAGGACTTAAATTTGGTAAATAATTTTTAAAAAATATTTCTTAAGCATCAAATATATACCACAGTCTATGACAGTAAATGATAATGGATGGAAAAAATAACAATATTTAGCTTCTAACTTCAAAGCATACAAGCAGATGATACTTGTCCTTCATCTCCAACATACATATATAACCCTTAAGTCTCTTCCTTTACTCTAAAGAGATTTAGAAGAACAATTTTCCAAAGTTGTATGGTTTTCTTCACTTACCATTGGGAAACTCATGCCATAAACATTGAGTTTATTTTATACTCTTTTATCTTTCTTCATTATTTGAATTATACTTTTAAAGAACATACTTTTTAAAGAAAATTTAATGCTGGATATTTAGAAGAGTTCTAAATATTGTATATTAAGTCAAATATGAACAAGGAAATTACTGAGCCAAAAAACACCAGATTTCAATGGGTTCATGTGGGACTATTCTTCTAAGTATGGAGAGAAAGGTAAATAATCCTACCTAACATTTTCTATGAAGTACACAAACTCATTCGTTGGGCAACAAGATTAAGGGTTGTAGCAACATAATTTTTGGAACTTTTCTTTAAATTTCAAAAAAATATTTGTAGTATAGCAGAATTTATGATTCAAAATCACAGTTACATTTTGTGATCATTTAAACAGTGGAGATATTAAGAGTTGATCAGATTAGAGACTCATCTCATGATATTGGAAAAAGGTTTTATAGATGTTAGCAAAGCTTGAGTTATCTACTCTTTTGTTATCAACTGACCGTTCATAAATCAGTGTTTTAACTGTTCAACACTGATAAGCTCTAAAAAATAAAAGTCAGTTTGTTGAATCTTTGTACTTTATAATTTGCAAAGAGCTTTTTTATTTATTATCTCCCTTAATCAATAAATTATTCTTTGATGTCAGGCGTGCCCCCATTCTACAGAAGGGAAAAATCAAGTCTCACAGGACATAACTTAGTATTTGGAGGGCAATAACAGGAATTGTAAAAACCATGACTTGAAATGAGGCCTGCTAACAATAGGACCACAATTTTTTTTTATTCTGATCAATGGGACAGTTAAAATCCAAGGAAAATCATAAGTTAAATAATGCAAGGTAAAAAATTCTCTGAAGTACTTGAGACTAAACTTTCTGCATTGGCAATAGTGACATACTGGTGTTTATAAAATAGTTATTGAATGAATGAACAAATGAAATATTACTATTCGTTATCATACCTTGATGTATTCCTTCTGTTTTTGTAATCTTTGCACCTTTTGGAATTGGCATAATTATATATTTTGAAAAGTAACATCAGGGGAGAGAGGCAAGATGGCTGACCAGAAACACCAGTTGTCAGAGTGTCTCAGTAAGAAGGAGAAATTTTAGAGGGAAGTTAAAAAACAAACATACAAACATAAATCAAGGTAAATCTGAAGGAAAGGTGTCAGTCAGAATCTTCAGTGGACACCATGGGAAGAAGTTGTGGAGCAGAAGAGGAAAGAATAAGGTATCAGTAGAATTCAACCCCCAAGAGACTTGCAACCCAGCGAGAAGAGTAGGTAGAGCAGGTTATTTCTCTCTCCCTCACTTCTCTCACTGTCAGTGGGTTCCTGAGCTTCTCTTGAGACTTTCCACCCACATGAGTTCAGAGGCTGCTACTGCCAGTTAACTAGGAACTACTTGTGGACAGAGTATCAGACTCCTAGCCTTCCTGGGGCACCTCTCATCTCCAGAGTTGCAAGGCAGGATGGTAGGCACAATATTGCTTCACTAGCCACCATGTGCTTGCCTTTGTTCTCTTCAGGAAGATTTAACTCCTTAGGTTTCATCTTGCTCATTCCCACCTAGACATTTCTCAATGCCACCCCAGACTGCAGTAGCCACAAGGATCCAGTGGGTTCCAGTGGGTTCCAGATGATTGGTGTGATTCCAGTGCCTGGACATTCTGTGTGGGCAGCCTTCTGAAGAGGGACAGACAGGACTAGGTGCTAGTTTTCCTCTATCCAGACTTTTTTCTCCCTTTCTCTTTCCTCACCCACAGCTGCCAAGAGAGACAATTTAACCATCACAGCAAGGCTGGAATTGGTCTTTGGAGACCCAGGTATGGGTCCACATGCCAGATCCCATACTTCCAGGGAGGGATTACATTGTTTGGAGGCACAGAGGTGAATTTGTGAATTAGTCTCAGGATAAGAGGGTGCCCACATGGAAATATCAGGAGGAAGAGTGCAGTGTGAGTTCTAGCTGCTGTATGCTTTCATTGCACCCCTGCCCTCACATGAGGGCCTCACCCTCAGTTCAGGCCAGGATACTGCTCAGGGAGCCTCTTGGCCAGCATCACAGTTGTGAGAGAGTTCAGCCAGTTTGACCCCTGCCTGCTAGCAGACCCAGGAAAAAGACACAGAGGGGAGGGTATAGAAAAGCGAGGCCCAGTCCAGATTTCTAGATTGTGAGTCTCATACAGCCTCACTGCCACAAGCGTACTCTTGGTTTGGTAGGGCCACATCAGCCCCTCCCTGGTGGCTTTATCCAGAAGCTGGAAGCAGACTACTTTTGATTCCTGCTGAAATAGATCCTTGCCAGCTTTGGGGGGAGTCTGAGGGAAAGCTCACCCAACCCAACATCACAACCCTATCCACCTCGGCTAAGTGGAGAATAAGAACATACCTGAAAGTTCCAAGGCCCCAACCACCACCTAGAGCATTTGAGTGCTTCTTAGGGACTAAATATGGTCCTGGAACCCCAAAACAGCGTTAGAGTTTGTTCCTTCTGACAAGTATCACCTACTAACAGGGAGATCAATTGGTACTGCCTTTACAGTATTTACTGACTCAATTATACAGAGTGTGGTTGATTCTCAACCACAAATGCTACCTACTATCTTAGCTATTAAACTGGCTGTTTATTTTATTATTAATAAAAATAATCTAAAAATAAAAACCAATAGCTGCTCCAGATGAGAAATAATCAGAGAAAGAATTCCAGAAGCATGAAGAATCAGAGTAAAAGGGACACCCTCAAAAGAGAGCAACAGCTCCCTAGCAATAGATACCAGGAAAAATCAAAATACTGAAATAACCATGTAAAGAATTCCAAATATGGATTATGAGTAAGTTCAATGAAATACAAGAGAAAATGGAAAAAATCAGGAAATGAACAAAAAAATTCACTGAAGACATTGAATCACTTAAAGAAAAACTCAAATAGACTTTCCAGAAATAAAAATTCATTCAAGGAAATATAAAACATAGTGAAAAGTCTTAAGAATAGACTAGTTAAGGCAGAATAATGAATCTCAGAGCTCAAAAACAACATCTTTGTGTTAAATAAGTTAGCCAAAGATAAAGAACAGAAAATTAAGATCAATGAACAAACCCTACAAGAAATATGGGACCAACTAAAGAGGCCAAACATAATTATGGGCATCCCTGAAGATGAAGAAGAAAACACAGAAGGGTTGGAAAACCTCTTTGAGGGAATAATAGAGGAAAAATATCCCAGTCTTGCTCATAATTTAGATATTTAGGTAGAAGAAGGTCAGTAACCACCTAGGAGATTCATCACAAAGAGGCAATTACTATGGCACATTGGCATCAGACTAGCCAACATTAACATGAAGGAAGAATTTCTATAAGCTAAGAGGTGAAAAACAGTTTTCTTCCAAAGGAAAACCCATCAGGCTAACTTCAGACTTCTCAACTGAGACCTTATAAGCTAGAGGGACTGGGGCCCCTTCTTCAGTCTTCTTAAACAGAATAATGGCCACCTTAGAATTTTGTATGCTGCAAAATTGAATTTCTTATATGAGAAAAAAATAAAAACTTTTTCAGACAAGCAATTACTGAGAGAATTTTTCAAGACCAGACGTGCCCTGAAGGAAATACTCAGATCTATGTTATACATCAATCAGCACAATGGAAACTCACCAGCATAAAATCATCTAAAAGCTAAAGCTCAAAACTAATATAAAATAATGACTCAAAATATAAAACAAAGCAATAAAGTTCTGCCCAACAGGATGAACAGAAATGTATCCCACTTATCAATTCTTTCAATTACTGTGAATAGCTTGAATTCCCCACTCAAGAGACATAGGCTGCTTAAATGGATTAAAAAAAAAAAAAAAAGCCAAGTATCTCCTGTCTCCAGGAAATACATCTAACTCACGAGGACTCCTTCATACTCAAGGTAAAATAAATAGAAAAAACATTCCATGTAAATGAAAATGAAAACAAGGCATGAGCAATCATTTTCATTATTTTCATATCAGATAACACAGACCTCAAATCAACAATAGCAAAGAAAGACAGAAATAGTTATTATATAAAGGTAAAGGGAGCAATTCATCAATATGATATAACAATTTTATCGCTTCTCAGCCTTTTTGCTGAGATCAAGTGAAGATATAACAATTCTAAATATTTATTCACCTAACACAGGGGCACCCAGATTCATAAAGCAAACTCTACTAGATGTAGACTGAGTGACAAACAGCAACATCATAATTTCTGGGGATTTTAACACCCCACTGATAGAAATAGACAGATCCTGGCATAAACAGGAAACATTGGAATTACATGGGACTGTAGAAAAGATGGACCTAACATCCACTTACAAAGCATTCTACCCTAAAACCATTGAATTTACATTCATCTCATCAGTACAGGGAACATTCTCTAAGGCTTATCACATCTTAGGCCACAAAACATGTCTCAACAAATTAAAACAATTTAGAAATATACTATGCATCTTTTCAGACCATAGTACATGAAAATTAGAAATTGACTACAATAGAAACTCAATTCTACACATTCGTGGAAATTAAACAACCTACTCCTAAAAAATCACTGGACCAAGGAGGAAATTAATGTGGAAATCGAAAGATCCCTCAATCTAAATTACAAAGGGAATGCAAGTTATCAAAATCTATGAGACTCAGCAAGAGCAGTCCTAAGGTGAAAATTCATAGCCTTAAATGTTTGCATCAGAAAGATGGAAAGATCAAAATTAACAATCTGATGAATTGTCTCAAAGAACTAAAAAAGGAAAAGCAAACAAAACCTAAACCCAGCAGAAGAAAAGAAATAACTAAGGTCAGAGCAGAACTAAATGATATCAAAACAAACAAATAATAATAATGAAGATTAATGAAACAAAAAGCTAGCTCTTTGAATAAACAAAATTGATATAATTATTTCTAGATTAAAAAAAGGACACAAATAACCCAAGTCAAAAAATGAAAGAGGAGATGTTATAGTACAAAATAGTTATAGATGTTATAGTACAAAATAATATTTTGTGTTTCTGATATTACAGAAATACAAAATATTATCTGTGAATACTATAAAAATCTCTATGCACATAAACTTGAAAACACTGAGGAAATGGACAAGTTCCTGGAAATACACAACCTCCCAAAGCACAATGTGGAAAAAAATAGAGTTCCCGAACAGATCAATTGTGAACAACAAAATTAAAGCAGCAATTAAAAAATCTTCCAAGAACAACAAAAAAAACCCTCCCAGGCCAAATGGTTTCACAGCTGAATTTTATCAAACCTACAAGGAAGAATTGGTACTCACAGTGCAAAAAATACTTCATAACACTGAGAAGGAAGGAATACTCCCCAATTCATATTATAAAGCCAATATCAGCTTAACACCAAAGCCAGTAAAGGGCACAACAACAACAAAAAAGAAAATTATATGCCAATATCTCTTATGACTATGGATGCAAAAATACTCAATAAAATACAAGCAAACCAATCGCAACAGCATATCAAAAAAGAAAAAAATAACAATAATTCACCATCATCAAATGAATTTTATCCCCAGTGTACAAGGATGGTTCACTATCTGCCTATAATCCCAGCACTGTGGGAGTCTGAGAAGGGAGAATTGCTTGAGCTCAAGGGTTTGAGACTTGCCTGAGTGAGAGTGAGACCCCAAGTGATTAAAAAAAAAAAAAAAGCCAGGCTCCGGCAAGTGCCTGTGATCTCAGTGGCTTCTGGATGCTGAGACAGCGGGATGCCCACAGCCCGAGTCTGAGTTTGCAGTGAGCTATGATGCCATTGCACTCTGCTCAGGGCTTAGGGTGGGACTCTGTCTCAAAAACAACAATAACAACAACAACAACAACAAAGAAAAGAAATAAAAAAAAAACAAGGAAATTAAAAAAATGTGATCTACCATATAAACAAAATAAAAACAAATATCATATGATCATCTCATTAGATGAAGAAAAAGCATTTAACAAAATTAAACACCCTTTTATGATAAAACCTCTTTGTAACAAAATCGGCATCGCTGGAATATATCTTGAAATTATAAAAGCCACATATGACAAACCCACGGTGAATATTATAACAAATGTGGAAAAGCTGAAAGCATTTCCACTTAGAACTGTTATAAGACAAGGATGCACATTGTCATCACTTCTATTTAAAATAATGCAGGAAGTCTTAGCCAGAGCAATCAGACAAGAGAATAAAATTAATGATATGCAAATGGGGAAAGAAGAGGTCAAATGATTACTCTCTGCTGATGATATGATCTTATATTTAAAAAAACCCCAACATTCCAATAAGAGACTCCTGGAATTGATAAATTCAGCAAAGTCTCAGGATAGAAAATATATATACACAAATCAGATTCTTTTCTGCACACTAACAATAGTAAAGCTGAGAATCAAATTGAAGACTCAATACTTTCTGCAATAGCCACAAAGAAAATAAAATACCTAGAAATGTATTTAACCAAGGAGGTGAGAAATCTCTATAAAGAGAGCTGTGAATCACTGAGGAAGGAAATTGTAGATTATGTAAACATATGGAAAAACATATCATGCTCACGGATTGGCAGAATCAACATCGTTAAAATGCCCATACTACCCAGAGTGATTTACAGATTCATTGCAATTCCATCAAAATACTAATGTCATTTTTCACAGATCTAGAAAAAAATAATTCTATGCCTCTTCTGGTACCAGAAAAGAGCTTGAATAGCCAAAACACTTTTAAGCAAAAGGAACAAATCTGGAGGCATCACTTTACCAAACTTTAAACTGTACTGCAAAGCTATGGTAACCAGGACATCATAGGACTGGCACAAAAATAGAAACATAGACCAATAGAATAGAACACAGCACCCAGATATAAAGCCATTAACACGTTGCCATCTGATCTTTGACAAAGTAGACAGCAATATACACTGGAGAAATGAACTCCTATTTAATACCTGGTGCTGGGGAAATTGGATAGCCAGATGCAGAAGATAGAAATAGTATCTCTCTCACAACTCACTAAAATTAGTTCAAGATGGATTACATACAGACTTAAATCTAAGACATAAAACCATAAAAATTTTAGAAGATAATGTTGGAAAAACTCTTCTAGATATTAGCCTAAACAAAGAATTTATGAAGAAGAATCCAAGGGTAATTCACAGTGACAACAAAAATAAACACATGGGACTTGATTGGATTAAAAAGCTGCTGCCAAACCATGGAAACAATCAACAGAGCAAACAGACAACCTACAGAAAATATTTGCAAGCTTTACATATGATAAAGGGCTAATGACTAGTATCCACAAAGAACTCAAGCAAATTAGCAAAAACAAATCAAACCTACTTAAGTGTCCAAAACAGATGAACAGAAGCTTTTCAAACCAAGATCAACTAAAGGCTAATAAACACATGAAAAATGTTCAAAGTCACCAGTCATCAGAGAAATGCAAATCAAAACCACAACGAGATATCACCTTACCCCAGTTAGAATAACTTCTATCTAAAAGTCTCAAAACAATAGATACTGGTGTGGATGCAGAGAGAAAGGAACAATTAATGACTATTGATAGAAATGCAAACCAGTACAACCACTATGGAAAACAGTACAGAGATTTCTCAAAGAACTAAAAGTAGAACTACAATTTGATCCAGGTATCCCACTACAGGCTATTTGGCAAAAGTAACAAAAGTCATTTTATCAAAAAGACTCTTTCACTTGAATGTTTATTGCAGTACAATTCACAATTGCAAAGATGTAGAATCAACCCGAGTGCCCCTCAATTCCTGAGTGCATTAATAAAATGTTGTGTATTTATTTATATACACACACACACACATACACACACAATAGAGCCATAAAAAATGTACTAACATCTTTTGCAAATAATTCATATACAAGACAAAACATAACCATATAGACCTATACTGGACTCAATTTTCTCAACCTATAGGAAAGCAGATTTTTTTTTCAGCTCAATTATCAGGGAAATTTCCAAATTTTACTAAGTTTGGAAGCCATTGCCATTGGCAATTTTATTGTTTTAAGGACTCTTTAATTGGTATTTCATAAGGCTAGGTATATGTATCTTTTTAATTTAAATTACTGATTTTTTCTTTATATTTTTAGACTATTGCCAAAAACAACAATGACTAAATTTAATGAGCAAAATATCAGACTTGCAGTAATTGTTAGAACAAGTTAACATTCCAAACTTATCATAGAATAGATTATTGGATGTTATACTACATCAATTTAAGAAATCAAAATTATAAATAGAAAATTAATGGTAGTTTTAAAATTATATGTGTATATAATCCTTTCCCCACTATAGATATGGTGAGAATTACTTACTCTGTGTTTACATACTCGAGAGACCAGACTGAATTGAGTAGTCATAGAAACAAATTGTAGTCATTAAATGACATTAAAATTCACTTATCTCTTTTATCAATCTGATAATACAAGGTGTCCCATGGTTGCCCATCAAATTGCCATACATAAAAAAAAAAATGGGAAATTTTAGCTAAATCTACCTTTATTTACACAATATTCATTATAATTTTTTTAAATATTTAAAAAATATTCTCTACCTATTGGCCACTTCTTCGTAAAATTTGTAATGAATATCTCATAAATAAAGTTACATTTAACTACAATTTCTCATTTTTCCTATATATCACAAATTTATGGGCGACCTTTGGGACACCCTGTAGCTGCATCTTTCCCATGACCCTTCCAAAGGGTCAGTCAATGTACAAACACATCCACTAATAGAGAACCCACAAGTCTGTGAGCAGAGGTACCTAACTATAAGGGGGCCTTTGACGATAGGTGGGAAGAGAGTTCCAGAAAGAATGACAGGCACATGGAAAAGAGAAAAGGCTCCTTAATGGGAGACAGCCTGGAGAATAGTTCAGGGAACTAAACATAAGGGTGACGGGAACACACAGAAGGGTGGAGAGTGGGCTCAGATGTGATCGTAGAGGTAAGTGGATCCTGAATATATGTAGATATGATAGAAAATTATTATAATAATTTTGACTTTCTCCTAAGAGCAATGTGAAGCCAAAAGGGGAATTAAAGTCATTCTGTGGCATGGTGATGATTTCATTTTTAAAAGTTCATCCTGGAGGATAGATTGGAATTAGATGAAAAGACTGAGGGAGTCTAAGAAACAGGAAGGTGACTTGCACTACAGTAGTGGTGCAGATATGGAGAGAAGATGATGGGCTCATGAGGAATAACAGGGAACCTTGCTCTCCTACCAGACCACATCCCAGGCACATGCATCGCGGCCCTCCTGAATAGAGCCCCTGGTGGGTGTGTGATACCCAGGCTAGTCTGGCATCATTCTTCCTGGTTATTAGCTACAAGTAGGACTTGCCAGTTCAGGTTCACATCCCATGTTTCATGCTGTGCTTGGCTGATTTCATAAGAGCAGGGGAAGAGCTGCTTATGGTATGTTGCAATATGTGCACTTTGCCTCCTGGAGCTGGCATATGATAGGCAGTGGGAGGAATGTTGACAGCCAGCAGGCCACAGGTGCAAGGAGAGAGGCTTGCCCACTCCCTGTGGGCCCCTAGGTTTAAAAGCTTTAAACACTTGCCAAATCTGCAGCCTTCACTAGTCTGGCCTAGCTCAGCAGCCCTTTATCCCACCTGCTGGAAGGACTATTACAATCAATAAATAAACAGCCACAATCAATCAAAACTTTCCTATAAACAGTTCTGTGAAATGCACCGTATCCTTATAAAGAATGCATTAACCTTTTTAAATGCAGTACCAAAAGCTTAACAAAAAGCCCAGTGTAATTATCCTCTGAAAAAAACTACAAGAGGCGGGGTGGCAGGGCTTGGCCCATACTAGAGGATACCAGAGTCTTAAGGTAAGAGAAGAGAAGCAGGGTATGATAAATACTTTGTATGTTATGTTTGCTAATTGGTATAATTTATTTCCGGGTCTAAATTGGCTTGGTAAACTGCAACCTGCGAGCTAAGTCCAGTCTTACCACGTGTTTTTGTTAAGTAAATTTTTAGTTCAACACAGTCACACTTATTTACATACTGCCAAAGGCAGCTTTCCTTTTGTGTTCCAAGAGCAGAGTTAAGTAGGTGCAACAGAGACTGTGCAGCCCAAAAAGCCTAAAATATTTGTTGTCTGTTCCTTTAGAGAAGAAGTGTACCAATTCTTTTCTAGCCCTAAACAGGACTTAGTTTAAGAGAACAGCAGGCTTCTTTGTAAACTTTTACACCAATTCTCAATGTTCACATATGTTGTTACAACTCACATAGAAACTTGTGAACCCAAATTCCATTTGACACTAATAAATAGGAATGGAATTACGGAAAAACGAGGGAGACGGAATTATTGACTCTTTTTGAAGTCAAAAATTAGGTCAAACGTTGCTCTGAGAATAGCTATTTTTGTGTGTTTGAATAGCATAAGCTTTCATTTTTCTAAGAAAGTTATTAAATTAAGCCCTCTTTGAAATAATAAGGATCTGAGAAGAAAATTGCTTTTGAAAAACTCAGAAAAAGCTTCTTAAAATCAACACTTATGAAAGCAAAGCTCTTAAATTTTCAAGCTCCATTTGACTACCCTTAGTTCCTCCAAACTCACAGTCCTCTAATAGAAAATATGTTAAATAGTAAAAGGCCCATAGTTGTATGTGCTATTTCAAGCAACTTTGTAGAATTTACTTACTTTAAAATGAAAAACTCAGCTGCAATCAGCCTACTGCGTTTAGGCCAATTGTAATTTCATCTCTACACAACTGCCCGACTATCCTCAGGCAGAAAACAGCCGTACTGGTTAAGTTCCTCACTCAAAAATGGATGCCCCAACTGCCTGGTATACCCCGGCTTGTGACCCAGTGAACATCTTGAACCAAGTTAAATCAAGTGCCCTCAGTGTTGAAGTATGGTGTGTTGTGAATTTGATTTTTTTCTCACATTTATCTGAATAGTTTGACACAGTAGAATTTGGGGCCAGCAGAAGCCTTAAGGTTTTGTGTTAACAATGCTCACACAGCTGCTAGACTTTAGGACAGAAGCTAGGAATCCTATTTTTGACTGAAACATTGGCAGATATTAAAGAGTCTGATAAGACAAAAACCAGGCACAGCAGGGCACAACTCTCACCCACCGTTGGTAGAAGTGTGAAATGGCACATCACTTAGAACAATAATTTGGCATCTCATAAGCTGAATACATACATAGCCCATGACTCAGCAAATTTACTCCTAGAGATAGATTATAAAGAAACTTGCACTGGGACCCTTGCAGTCCTCATCTAAAATGTTCACAGCTACATCATAACAGGAACATAAAAGAAATAACACAAATATTCAGCAACAGAAACAAATGGATAAGTAAATTCTGACATATGCATGTAATAAAATACTATTTAGCAGAGAAATTGAAAGAACTAGAGCTATAACCTAAAAGAATCTCAAAAATAAAAATGTTGAATAAAAAAAGTAAATTCCATGGGCATACACACAGTGTGATGGTTAATTGTAGGCGTTAACTTGGCTATGCTCTGGTAGCAGAGCTTTGGTAGGGCAGCACTGGTCTAGATATTGCTGTGAAGGTCTTTAAGGCCATAAATTGTGAGGAAAGCAGATTGCTCTCTGTCACGTGGGTGGGCCTCATCCATTCCGGCGACAGCCTTCTGAGGAGAAACAGACACGCCGAGAGGAAATTCTGCCTCCACACTCCCTTTGGATTTGAGCTGCAACATTAATTCTTCTTTGAGTCTTCACACTGGTCTGCTCTGAAGTTTTCAGATTTGCCAGGTTCCCAATTGTGTGCCAGTTCCTTAAATCATATCTGTATCTTCATCTAGCGAGCTACCTACATTCATATGTAATGTTATCAGATGCTTACATGCAATAATTACTGCAGTTAGGATTCCAATCTGATAGACCTTTTAATTATGAAAAATCAAACAAAAGCATGGTCTTCGGATTAACACAAAGTAGGATTAAATTTCTACCCCAGCCACCCCCAAATTTGTATGATTTATTTGCAATGAACAACTAGATATTTTATCAATCCACTATACAATAAAAATAGTAGTAGCGATTTTTGAGGACCAGATAATAAAATGTATGGATGTGGACAATAGACTAAAAAAATATGGATTTACTCTTTATATGATGGTCTGTGATATTTAACCAAATCATAGCCTAGGAGACCTAAAGGCCTATTTTAGCTTAAAGTCAGTAGTACTATGGACATACTTCTCCCTACATCCTCCAAGAATGAGGTACTATTCTTAACCATCAAATTAACAAAATTGAAAAAGACTGGAAACATCCAGAGCAGGCAATGGTACAGGAAAGAGGCTTGCTTATGCTTTGCTGGTGAAGTGTGCATGGCTACAAACTTCTTGGAAAGTAAGAGTGCTATCTGAAAGCATCAGTATGTAAGGATGTATGTGAAAAGATGTATATTGCAGTAATATTATTGTAGCAAAAAACTGAAAATAATCTGACTGTCTATTAGTAGTGGAATGTAGTAGTACATAATAAATATTATGTATTATTCTGAACTATCACCAAATAGGAGCATAATTACACTGTATCTACTTATTGAATGACCATAATATAGTTTTCAGTAATAAAAGAAAATTACAGAATAATCTGCTTAGGTGTATCCTTCTTTTTTTTTTGTACACATATGTACACATACGTACACAGAAAAAATACACGTGTGTATGACTGAATAAGCCAGAAATATGTAAACATAAAGACACGGCTGGTAACGTTAGTTAACTGAAGGCAGAACAAGGACAGTTGAGAACACATTCGGATTAAGTTTTCATTCATATATTTTTATTATTTAACTTTTAAAATAATCATCTATTACTATGGTGAAATAAAACAAAGATTTCATTGGGTATCTAATGAATAGAATAATCTTTCTTTTTAATAATTGGTCCTAAATCTTTAGCTGGTGTCAAGGCCCCTTAAAATGGATCTACCAACATTTTTTCTCTACTTGATTTTCCTAAAGTAAATCTTTCATTTCAATTTTCTCCAAAGCTGCCGCCTTTTCTTCCATTCCCTTTACTAAGTAGCACAAGGAAGAGCTAACGAGAAAGAAAAAAAGTTTTTATATTTTTGTCTACCATTCCTTTGACTGCCTATTTTTGTCTTTGTGGGTTTTTTCTTTTGTTTTTTTTCCAAGACAGTCTCACTATCTTGCCCTCAGTAGAGTGCAGTGGCATCACAGCTCACAGCAACTTCAAACTCTTAGGCTGTGGCATCACAGCTCACAGTAACTTCAAACTCTGAGGCTCAAGTGATTCTCTTGCCTCAGACTCCCAAGTATCTGGGACTTACAGGCGCCCGCCACAATGCCCAGCTACTTTTTCTGTTGTTGCAGTTGTCATTGTTGTTTAGCTGGCCCAGGCCGGGTTTGAACCTGCCAGCCTCAGTGCATGTGGCCAGCATTGTAACCACTGTGCTATAGGTGCTGAGCCAAGTCTTTGTGTTTCTTAATATTTGTGAATAAAATATACATCTGCTTTATAAAACTCAAAATGTGGATATAATAACGAAGTTTCAACCCCCAGAAATTATTTAAATTTTTGCTTGTTTCTATTTATTATATTTTTAAGGGAAGTTTTCACCTCTCTTATTTATGCCTAATAGTTTGAGCTGGGTGTCATTTTATTTTGACAAAGTGACTGTAATTAACCTTAAAGAAATTATGTTCATTGCAAAATATAGTATTACTTTAAAATGCTATTATAAGACAATATTAAATAGTCACACACGCACACAGAAATAATACTACTAAGCAATCCTCTCTCTTAATTCCTTAGAGTAAATTTCAAAGAGTAGAAATGAATTCATGTAATCAACAGTTAGTAAAACAAGATCCATAGCCAACTATTTTTTATTCTCACATATCTGTGTGGCTCTTTGTTTCTGAATCCTAAGACTTAGGCAAATAACTCAGATATAAGGATGTTTCCCCTAGTTTTATAAAACGCTGTATCTTAATACCCCATTGTTGTGATTTCTGTGATTATTGGCAAATTTTCCTCTTTTTAATCTCCTTACCCACAGCAGGTGCAGATCTCTGCTATTCCACCTCTATGACCTCCTCCCAGAGCCATTTGTGACTTCTTATTTAAAACTACAGTGATTTTGTGTATAATCAATGCACCTCTTACGATCTGGAATTTAGCCATGGTGAGCTAGTTAAAGAGGCCAAACTACAAACTGCTATGGTCTGAGTTACCAGAACAGAGGCTCTTCTCATAAGGACTATGTGTCCAATTCATCCTGATATTCTGAGCTCCACAAGACAGACAAGCAACCCTCTAGTAAATTCCAGATCAATCTGACCTTCCCCTCTTTGAAATTAATGTTTCAAACTTCTCTACATTTCTCAAATTGCAAATCTGTTCATCTCCCCTCTTCCTCCCAACAAGTAACTTCACTGCTAATTTAGAGAAAATAGAAGCCATCTGTATTCATTTGCGAGGGCTGTCATTACACAGTACCGCAGACCGGCTAGCTTAGACAACAGGAATTTATTTTCTCACAGTTGTGGGGGCCAGAAATTTGAGATGAAGGTGTTGTCAGGTTCCTACTAAGGGTTTTCTCCTTGGCTTGTGGACAGCTGCTTCCTCCCAGTGACTTCTCACGGTCTTCCCCTGCCTTTGTGGCCTCACCCCCTCTCCTTAGAATCAGGAGAACAGACATATTGGATTGGGGCCCAGCCATATGACCTCGTTTTACCTTAATTACTTTCATTACAGACCCTATCTCCAAATACACTCACATTCTATAGTACTGAGAGTCAGGACTTCAACACTACACAAATTGAGGGGAGGGGCCCCCACTCAGCTCATAACGCCAGGAAACAGGAATCCCTTCTCCTCCCCACCTGCAGACCTTCCTGCGGCCTCATGTTCTCTCCTCCCTTGAGTTACTTTCAGACCAATCTGACCAGCTGGATTCTAGGTCCTCCCACCTTATCAGAAATTTTGCACTAGTAATTATTATGAAACCCATTTATCTTTTTCTCTCCCTATGGAACCGTAAGAAGTAATATTTCTCAAGTATCTTCCACCTCAAAAACCAAACAAAGCAAAGTAGTTATGATGTCTCCCCAACCCACCCCTCTCCCAGCCAGATGCCTGTCATACATCATTAGAAAAGCACCCCCAAACATGAATACACAGCTCAATAACTCATCTCAAGTTGAACACCCAGCTTTCCCCGCCACCTCAGTGAGGAACTATGATATTGCCAGCTTTCTTCAAGCCGTGCCCCCCCTCAGTCAGGTCTCCCTCCGTCTGCTCAAAGGCGACCACGTTCCTTACTCAGAACACCTGGCTTAGATTTGCTCATTTATATAATAATTTGGTCACATACATTCTTAGTTACTATCACTATTTCTCAATATTATACTTTAAAAAGTCATCCATCTTGGTGTAGTGATTCATTTATTTCCATTGCTTATAATTTGTTGTGGTATGGTTAAATTCCAGGAGTTTTACCAAAAATAAAGCAGTCATGTAATCAATACCATGCAAAAGACAGAGAACATTTCCAATACCCCAAAAGCTACCTGATACCCTTTTGCATTCAACCCTCTCCCCTACTTAGAGACTTGGTCAACCATTGATCTGCTGTCACTCCAATTTTGCCTTTTCTAGAATTTTTCATAAGTGGAATTGTATAATATGCAGTCTTCTGTTTCTGTCTTATTTCACCCAGCTTTTGCAATGTGTCATGTTGTTGTACATATTGGTAGTTTGTACGTTGGTTCAACTGGTACCTTGTTATTGCTAAGTTGTATTTCCCTGCAGGAATGTGTTACCATCTGTTTATCCTTGGACATTTTTCACTGTAATTTTAATTTGTATTTTCCTCATCACTGATGTAGTTATCAATCATTTATCTTCTATGTGACTATCCAATAATATTATTAATTTTTCTATTAGACAGACTTTTTTATTCATTTGCTTTATTGATTCCCTCAATTGTATGCTGTTTTTTATTTTGCTAATTTCTGTTCTTGCCTATTTTTTTTCATGTTACTTGGTTTGCATTAAATTTGCTGTTCTATTTCTATAGCCCTCCTCCTTGAAAATGCTACATATTTTAAATGTATATATCACAAAGAGATGTTTATTTGTTGATCATTTTTTAATTATGCAACATCTCTTTCCCTTTTTTGTGTTATCGGAGCTCCAACTTTTGGTGGCATAGCCTCTCTCTCTGTGCATACATTCTTGTGGAGCGGTAGCTGAAGCCCCCTGCTATCACCACTCAAGACATGGAAACATGTTCTGAGCCAGTCAGGTTTCCCACTCTGAATCTTTGTATACCAGATAGAGGCAAAGTGTACAGAAGGAGAGAGGAAAAGTAGAGCTGATTTACCCTAGTAATGACCTTCGGAAATGACTTTCGAGCGATCAGTTCATACCACCTACATCATTTCCACCTAATATCACATTTTATTGCTTGCAACCAAATAAATCAAACAGCAACAGTAGTATTCATTCACAAAATAGAAATATTATTCAATTTGCAATTGTCTTTTAAACTCTCTGACAACATCAATGAGAATTAGTTTTGTAGTAATGTAACTTTAAAACTCTTCTTACTATTAAAAGAAAAACAAAAAAGTTAAAAAATAAAATTTTTCCCACACCTGTTAATCTCTCTTTCTAAACAAAAAGATAAGTCTTCAAGCTTAGAACTTCGGGCAAACAAAATAGTGTACTGTTAGAATCCAATGAAGTTGATTATTTGTATTATATATCCTTTTACATTTATTTCTATTTATGGCAATTTACTGGTTTTCTATTTTTGATATGTTACAAAAATATGAAATGAACATAATTTAAATAAAAATGTATATTAAATTAAAAATAACTGGACAGTTGTAGATTGATCTGAGAGAAATCAAGAATATGTTGTGAGAATGACTGACGATTAGGAAACACATCTGAGCAAAGAAATCTGGGCAGGGGCCAGTTCACTGGTTAGTCTAACCTGCTCTTCATCATACTGCCAAGACCAAATCTTTTTTATTTTCCAATTTCTCTTCAAAACAAAAGTTCTTAACTTCTTATATTAAACCTTTCCCTTACTATCTTAAATTTCCTTTCTGAGTATGTCCTTTGGAGCTCTCAGGTTGGCTTCGTCTAAGTTCTAAGTACAACCAAGGCTGATTGTGTACAGCGAGCAGGTTCTGCAGCGGTGTAGTTAAGAAGGCAAGCACTTCAAAAGTCATCCAAAAAGCAAAGCCTTCTAAGACCTTTTATTTTTAATGTATAAATTAGTCAGAGGAAAAGTGGTTTAAAATGTTTCTGTGTGCACAAGGCCACACCGCCATGCTAGCTAAATCCCTTCATCCAGAAACAGCTCAGCTACCTCTCCACCATTGTGAAGCCCTCAAGCTCACTTCAAGACAGGCACTGGGCTTTGAATCCAAGGAAGCTTTTGAAATGCAAGTGGCTGCAGGCTCCATCTTTCTTAGTAACAAAAAGCTCTTCTGAAAGTGGCTGTTCTTTATACTCCCTGTATACAATTTCTCTGCATTCCTTCTACTCCCTCCCCACTTTGTGCTGTTTTTGTTGGCTCTTGCCCTTGTATGGTCCTCCTGTTTTTCATTTGTGGTGATGAAATCAATAACTAGACTATGATGTGAATCCAAATAAAGTTGCCTTTTTTTAATTAAGAGGAAAAAAACCCCAATACTTTGTTTTCATTTATATTCTTCAGCAGTCTTTAGTTGCCTTTCATCGGTGAAATTTTATCAGAATATTCAATACTGATAATGCTGCCAATCTTATTTTCAAAGTTGGGGCTTTTCATGTGGGCTGTGCTTGGCACAGCACTTTGCCTGATTTTGGATTCTATTTAATCACCTTGGCTTTAACCGACTTTGGGAAGCAAAGAAAACCAGCAATCAGCCTGCCATAAATTTGCCATGGGACTACATGCTATTGCAGAAAAAACCATACAAATTTGCTGAGCAAAGACAAATTCACAGCAGGCAGATTGCAGCAGCCTGGCTACCATGCACTAGCTGGGTTCCAGGGAAGGGGAGGCCTGAGGCATGACAGCAGAGGGAGGAAGGGGCAAAGAGGGGTGTGTGCACCTTCCCTGAGCTGTGCCTTTCATAAGAACAGGATCCACCACACCACCACCACTAAAGGAAAGCAGGCAGTAAAATGAGGTAAATGCAGTGCTGGACTAGAAATGAAGACTGCGTCTGAGACAAGACTTCGCAATGTGCTTTCAGGTAAGGCATGTAACCTCCTTGAATCTTAGTTTCTTTTTCTGCAAATGGAAATAGTAGCTGTTGCTATGAAAAACAACCCTGACGGTCAAATATTAAACATTAATGAGAATTGCCTTCTAAAATATAAATGAATGTAAAATGGTCTGATTAATAATCACCTTAAAGTTCTTAGTTATAATATGGGTAAACACTTGGTCCCTTAGTTATAATATGAGTAAGCAGCTATTAGCATTCACACAATATAAACATTAAGATAAATTTAAATGGCATAAATCTCAGAGAAACTTTATACGCTTTCATTTTCAGTTTCTTGGGCGGTGCCTGTGGCTCGAAGGAGTAGGGCACCGGCCCCGTATGCCAGAGGTGGCAGGTTCAAACCCAGCCCCAGCCAAAAAACTGCAAAAAAAAAAAAAATTCAGTTTCTTCATGACAGATCACTATTGAAGAGTCAGAAGGGAAGAAAGTTACCCATGAAGAGATTGAAATGGAAAAAGCTGATTTTAACATACAAAATGGCTATTTCTATGTGTGGTAATAAAGACTACCTATATTCTCTTTTCTAGTGGCCCACTATATATTCTTTCCCCCCAAGAAATGCATTTCACTGCTGCATTTTAATGATACTGCCTGTTTTCTCAACAGTTTTATGAGACTGAGAGAGTGAAGTACAAAATCAATAGAGATAGTTATGAAATCTAGACATGCTACTAATAAAGTGAGAGGATAAATAGGGCAACTTAGAAAAATGGGATATATACTATTCACCAAAGGTCCTTGCACAATCAGGTTATAGGGCGAGTAAGAACAGAACCAGACAAGAAACAGAAGAGAGCCGTGTATTCAAAATAACTTGGTTAGAATGTCTAAAATAGTCATTAGATGTACCACAAATATGTACTACTATATTTTTTAAGTTACTTAAAATTAAGTTAATGTTAAAGTAAATTATTACAACTTGTTCTCTGTGTGTGTGTGAGAGAGAGAGAGAGAGACAGAGAGAGAGAGAGAGAGAGAGATGAACATTTCTATTCTGTCATTAATGTGGCATATTTTGTTTTTATCTCAATTGTAATGATATTCTTGTTTGGCTCATTCTACATGAAACAAATACGCAAAAGGACTGACCTCCAAAGCTGTGTGATTGTTCACAAGAAGTACTTCCTTCAACCTACTTTGTTGATATTAATATAGTTTTAACATCTTCCTTGGTTAGCAATTCCATTCTTTGTCATTCAAACTTTCTATATCCTAATGCTTTAAAAACATCTTTTATAAAACAAATATGGCTTTAAAAAATATAATCTGGTAATCTTTGTCTTATAATTGGAGCATTTAATCCATTTACATTTAATGTAATAACTAATAAATGTATGGGGGTGTTACTTTATTTTTGAAATAATCATAAATACACAGGAAGACACAGAGAGCAAAGAAACAGCCCTTATACCCTTCACTCAGTTTACATGTCATTCAATTATAGTGTAATACTAAAGCCAGGGATCTGACATTAGTGCAATGTATGTGCATATCATGTAATTTTATCACATGCATGGATTTGTGTAACCACCACTGTAATCAAAAGAAAGAATTATTCCATCACCACAAAGATTTCTCATGCTACTTCACTCACCCTATCACCCCACCTTTCCTAACCCATAATAACCACTAATCTGTTTTTCATCTCTATAATTTTCTCATTTTGAGATTGTTATATAAGTAGAATTATGTACTATACAATCTTCTGAGATTTTTTTTTCAATCAGCATTTTGCTTGTTTCCAGTTTTTGGCTATTACAAACAAAATAGCTATGAACAATCATGTGTGGTTTTTGGGTAGACATACATTTTCATTTCTCTGGGACAAAATGCCCAGCAATGCAATTGGTAGATTGAAGGATAAATGAATGCTTGGTATTCTTGAAAAAAAAACAACTGCAGAACTATTTTTCCAAAGTGGATTTACCAGATTACATTTCCACATATGAAAAATTTCATTACTCCACATTTTTACCAACATTCAATATTGTCACTATTTTGTAAATTTTTATTTTATTATGGTAAGAACATTTAAAATGAGCTCTGTCCTCTTATATTTTTAAGTGTACAATATAGTATTTTTTTATAGATGCATGTTGTACAGCGTATCTCCAGAAATTATTGAGATTGCAAAATATGTGCTTCATGCCTATTGATTAGCAACTCCCCATTTCCCTCTCCCCCAGGCCTTGGTAATCCTATTCTAATCTCTCATTCTGTGAGTTAGACTAGTTTAGATGCATTATATAAATAATGCACTATTTGTCCTGTGATTGGTTCATAACACTTAGCTTATCCACTCATATTACCATTTCCTTTTATTTTAGGTTGAATAATATTCCATTGTTATATACATTTTTCTTTATCCTTTCATCCATAAATGGACATTTAGGTGGTTTCCAATCTTGGCCATTGTGAATAGTGCTGCACTGTAATTTGGAGTTCCAATATTTCTTGATATCCTGATTTCAGTTCTTTTGGATAAATACCCGAAATTGGGATTGCTGGATTATATGGTAGTACTATTTTCAAGGTTTTGTTTTTTGTTTTTTTTCTGAAAGAAAGTTTATACTTTTTTCTATAGCAGCTGTATCATTTTGCTATTCTGCCAACAGTATACAAGTGTTTCAATTTCTCTACCTTCTTGCCAACATGTTTTCTTTTGTTTATTTGAGAATGGCTGTCCTAATAGCATGATGAGATATCTCATTTTGTTTTAATTTGGATTTCCCTGATGATTAGTGATGTTAAGCATCTTTTCTTAATACCTGATGGTCATTTGTATGGTTTTTTTGGAGAAATTTCTATTTAAGATTTTAAAAATTTTAAAAATCTGGTTGTTAGCTTTTTTGCCACTATTTTTTGTTTTAGCAGCTCCACTAAGAGTGTAGTAATTACCATCTTTATCTTAATTTTTATTTCCCCAGTGGCTAGTCGTGTTGAGCATTTATTCATGTTCTTACTTGCTACTTGTATATCCTCTTAGGTAAGATGTCTTTTCGTGTCTTCTGCCCATTTTCTAATTGGATTGTTTATTGTTTTGCTCTTCAGTTTTGGCAATTCTTCTATATTCTCGATATGAATTCTTTGTAAAGTATGTAGTTTGAAAATATTTTCTCCCTGACAATAGCTTGTCTTATCATCATCTTCACATGGTCTTTTGCACAGCAAATGTTTTTAATTTTGATGAAGTATAATTTATTGATACTTTTATGGATCTCACTGTTATTATTATTAATATATCCAAGAAGTCTTCACTGAGCTGTAGGTCCTGAAGGGTTTATATGCTTACTTTATAGTTACCATCTATAAGCTTGATAGTTTTACATTTAAATCAATGATTCATTTTGGGTTAAATTTGCATGAGGTTTAGGGTTTTTCTTTTTCTCCCTCTTGGTTGGTGGAGGGGAGATGGCTATGACTATCCATTGGGCCCAGCACCCTTTGTTTACATGATTATCTTTCATTTGTTGGATTGCTTTTGCACCTTTGTCAGAAGCAATTTGGTTGTACTTCTATGGAGCTGTTTCTGAGTTCTCTATTCTGTTTCATTGATCTAAATGCCTATCCCTTTAAGAATACCATACAGACTTGATAACTATGAACATCTAATAATTCTTGAAACTGGTAGAATAATGCCTCCCAACTTCCTCTTTTTTAAACATTTTTAGCTGTTCAACTTCACTTTTCTGTATAAAATTTAAGCCTACCATATTGCTCATTCATTACTATTTTTATTTCGCAAGTTTCATTTTTCATTTGTTTTAGGCTTTTGTTCCTTTTTTTCTTATTCACGTAAAAATAAATACTTTCTATTACTTTCCTACCTCCCTTCATTTACTTGGAAGTTCTATCCTACTTTACTCTGTCAGTGCTTACCCTAGAACTTATAAAAGACTGAATTCACTGATACTTTTACCCATATTCCAGAATACATAAAGTTCTCTATTTTAGTCTCCCAATGTATTTGATACGGTTGTCTTTTATTTTAATTCTGCATACATTTTAAATAACACAGACTTTATTATTATTTTATATAGATAGATAATATTCATTTACTAAATGGTATATTTACCATTTTAATACCTCTTGGAAGCACCTCTGAGGTCCCACATGGAGTCATTTATATTCTGCCTAAAGTATACTCTTTAATGTTTCTTTCATTGTAAGCCTGCTTGTTTTTGTTCAATTACAAAAGCTTTTTACTTCACTTTATTTTTCTAAGAATTTTTACCATTGATCTAAATGTCTATCCCTTTATAAATATCATACAGACCATTAGATAGGTATTGGTTTATGAACTGGCAATTATTTTCTTTCATTGCTTTAAACATAGCATTCCTTCTACCTACTGTTGCTTCTGTTAAGAAGCTCAGCTCTCAGATTTATTGCTGTTCCTTTATATTTACTTTGTCTTATTACCTCCACCTCACCAACAATCCTGCCCCTAGACAATTTACATTTTTTCTTTTCTTTTATATCCAATAATTTTATAATTATTCATCTAAACATGCCTTCCTTTTATTTATGCTACATAGGGTTTTTAGGGTTAGTTGATATAACTTGGTGTCTTTCATCAATTTTTAAAAGTTCTTTGTTATGCTCTCTTCATATACTTTTCCCTTATTTTCTCTCTCTTTTCTTTTGGGATTTCAATTACATATATTTCACTTTGTAATTATGCCATCTCCTATGCTATGTTCTCTACATTATCTTCTTTTAGTCTTTGTATTCTTTATTCTGAACCTTTTCGGCTATTCTATTGTAGTGATTCATTCATTAGTTGCATCTAATCTGCTACTAAATCTATCTATTGAGTTCTTAATTTGGGTTATGTTTGTTTCATGTTTGTTTTAGAGACAACATCTTGCTCTGTTGCCCAGATTAGAGTGAAATGATGTCATCACAGCTCACTGCATCATCAAATTCCTTAGCTCAAGTGATCCTCCTGCCTCTGCCTCCTGAATAGTTAGCACTACAGATGTGTGGCATCACGCTCAGCTAATTTTTTAGAAATTTTTGTGGAGATGGGATCTTGCTATGTTGCCTTGTCCAGCTTGAAACACCTAGCCTCAAGCAATCTTCCCACCTTGACCTCCTAAACTGCAGGGATCACAGGTGTGAGCTGCTATGTCTGGCCTGGGTTACTATATTTTTTAACATAGATATTCAATGTAGTTGCTATATATAGTTTTTATTATTTTGCCAGATTATTTCATATTGTCTCTTTTCTTCTTGAGAAATAGAAGGTATAGTTATGTTAAGGTCTGTGCTTGATGACAACAATATCTGGAATCATGAAGATCTATTTCTATTGCTTATTGTTTCCATTTGTTCTCATTCACATTATCTTGTCTCTTCATGTACATGATTTTTTTTTATTAATTGCTACACGTTGTGTTTGTAATATTGTTTGTAGAAATAAGTTGAAGGCTAACAAGGAGTTTTTTTTTTGTTTCATCAGAAAGTGTTAGTGTTCATTTTGACTAGGTACCTGTGAGCACATGCAATCTGGAGCTAACTCAATTAGGTAAAGGGATGAAGAGGATTGTAAATGAGCAGCACTTTCTGTGACAATCTGTTGACTTTTAGTTTACGCTTTCTCCTAAGGTACAGTCCTTTAAGATTTCCAAACCCTAGGAAAGCAAAGCCCACCAGAATTTGCTCCTTGACAAAACTTAGACTCAAATTATTATACTTAGTCCTTTAAATCTGCCAAATGAGCTGTTCACATTCTCACCTGCCCTATCTGAACCACCAAAGAGGGCCCTAAATCCTGATCTCTACTGCCCATTTCTCTGTTCTTCTCTATTCTTAATCCCATTAACTAGAAGTTTCATTGTCTACTGCACTCCTAGAACTACTATGCTTCTGACTTTTCTCTACCTTCACCGACTATGATTCGCACTTTCTTCTTTCCTTATGCTGCTAATGGTTGTTAAGAGGGTCTCAACTTCTCTTGCCTCGTATATCTCTATGAGGGGCTTCCTACTCTTTTCTCTGGCATTTCCCTCCGATCCTTAACCAAACACCCTTAGGGAAGGATGAGTCCATGTGTTGTGAGTTTGGGGGAAGGCCTTTGTGGGCTGTGATGCCCAACAGAGACAGCTATCTTTACAGAGCAGGCATCTATTCTGCTCTCAATCATGTGGCTGTCCACACCCGAAAAAGAGGAGTGCCCATAGTTTTGACTGTTAGATTACAGAGAATAAATATATTATAGAGAGTAAAGACAGTATTAGACATCCATTTAGTTGTATATTAAATTGTATCCTCTAATGCAGTTTTTATCAATATTTTGTTCTCCTTTTGTTTTCTTGTTTGTCTTCTGTTTTATTTTTCACAGGCTCCAAACTCAAGGAAAGGGAAAAACAAGATGTTACTTATTGATTTCCCGAAATCCTCCTTTTTTATTTTAACACATCCTATGGAGGAAGCTCTTTGTCCTCTTATGCATGGGTGTCATCACCCCAGAGGAATGCCTGCAGCTTGAGTGGCAGCAGGGCTATGTCTAGCCATATGCTTCACCCCACCCTGGTGCCATATTCCATTCAAAGGCTGAGATTAGTGACAAGATTAGAGTCACAGAAAGCTGAAAACATAGGATATGAAGGAATTTTCCCAAGGACAGAGAGACACAACACCCTGGAGTGAAGCAGAAACAACTGAACAACCTACATTCTCCTTCCAGCTGTAAAATCAAAATGTACCTTCCCTAAGCAAAGTTACCCAATTATTAATGGTAGATTACTTTTTTATGGTTTGTGGGTTTCTAAATAAAATTCTACAGAGCCACCAATAGGGACTTCTGTCATCTAAGCCAAGGGAATAAGTTTTCCTAACCCAGATGAAACAAAAGAACATGAACAACATGAACAGTGGTGTGGACATGGGCCCCAACCCCACAAACTGTGCTTGTGTAGACATAACCATAGATAAAACTCCTTTTATCTTCAAATGTTTCCGTGAGTTTTCATTTTCTTTTCTTTTTTTTTTTTTTTCCTGAGAACTTCTACTTTTTGAACTATTTCTGGACCACAGCA
The DNA here is from genome assembly GCA_963574655.1 of Perodicticus potto. Classification (NCBI taxonomy): domain Eukaryota; kingdom Metazoa; phylum Chordata; class Mammalia; order Primates; family Lorisidae; genus Perodicticus; species Perodicticus potto. The sequence goes on from CAUYRH010090096.1 coordinate 32,218, forward strand.
GCACTCCAATAGAGTGTTTTGGCAACAGCCCCTGTTGTGGTCAGCAGCTCCTTCTACAGCTGGAATTTAAGAGTAACATTTGTCTTATGGTGTTCCAGCAACAAACAAGCAAAACTTCCATGGGAATCAGATAAGCACAGAGCCTTCTCCCTCCCTCCCCTCCTTCACTATCTTCATATGATCTAAATGGTCAAAGCCACCAGTGCACATTTCAGCAAGCCTGCCACACACAGTGGCTGATACAGGAGCACAGTCCTAACTGCCAGGCCCTGCAACGGATTTTAGGTAACTTTATCAACAAATGTGATTGTGGGACTCATAACCTGGATATCTCAAGTTGGAAGACTAGTCAAAGGTCAAGGTTGTATGTCACTGACCTAGAAACTTGCCAGAGGGAGGATATATAAATCTATGTGTATTTGGTGGCAAGTGGTTCAGCCAAAGAATTTCCCCAGGGAAAAAAAGGCTATAGATTGAATAAATATAAACATTTAGCTTTGCCTTAACTCTAGCCAAGAAAACAAAGCCAAACCAAACAACAACAATAGCCAGACACTTAATTTTTCATACCTAAGCGACCATTCGTGGTCATAAGCCAAAGGCAAAGAAACTAACAGGGTAAAAGTTACAACTAGCAGCTCAAAACGTGGAAGTCTTGTCTTGATAATCCTATTTGAACAAACATACCTTACAAGATCAACCTAAATATCTGGGAAAAACTTAGATACTCACACAAATGCTATTATATATGTATAATATTAATTAAATTTCAACCTAATACCCAAAGATGGTGCCATCGTCTAATAACTTTTAAACTACAAAATAACCAAAGAAATTTCATTGTGTTACCATATCATTAAATATTATCTTAAATAAATAAATATTAACTTCATATCATTTTAGAATCATAGGGATGAAAACAACTGTGAGAAATATTCTGGGGGGGGTGGTCCTAAAAACAGTTCTCACTGAAGTTTGAGAAATAGGCTATGGGATTTTGAATTTTTTAAATTAATCTTTTATTACTTTTATATTTATGTGATTCTAAAAAACTTTCTCAAGGCCAGGCGCAGTGGCTCACACCCGTAATCCTAGCACTCTGGAAGGTAAGGCGGGTGGACTGCCTGAGCCCATGAGTTGAAGATCAGCCTGAGCCAGAGGGAGACACTGTCTCTAAAAATAGCTGGGCATTGTGGCAGGTGCCTGTAGTCCCAGCTACTTGGGAGGCTGAGACAAGAGAATTGCTTAAGCCCAAGAGTTTGAGGTTACTAAAAGCTATAATGCCATAGCACTCTACCAAGGGTGACAAAGTGAGACTCTGTCTCAAAAAACAAACAAACAAACAAAAAGCTTTTTCATTGTTTACTTCTGACTGCAAACATCTATCTGCCTTCACCATGAGGAGCTCGCAACGTTCCCACCACCACTGCACACCCACCAGGGGCAAAACTTCCACTTCTGATGAGCAACAGTTTTAAAAATCCACATTTCACAAAAGGACATTTCTCACAAGAAAAAAAGGACGTTAGCTTTGACAAAGGGCTATTTTGAGGTTGCCTGCTGTTGCATCATCCCATAACAAGATAAATGCTGCAGAGGGAAGGTCAAGAATTGTTCTAAGCTGGATCCACTTTTGGTTCCTTCCTCTATTTGCTTCCAACACAGCTGCATAGACTAAAATAAAAAGAGGAAATGGAGACCCCTAAGCTGAGTAAGATAACTGCCTTCAGCACAATCCTTTAGAAAACCCTCTCAGGCCCCGTGAAATCACAAAGATGTGTCATCTTGTTATAGGACTTTGCTGGATTTATATAAGTTCTCAATGCAGGCAAGGAATGTTGAAATGTAGCTAGGATACAAGGCAATGATTTAGGCAAAAAGGCAGCACTCTGGCAAAGTCCTTCCAGTAATTAAAATGTTATTAACTCAACCAACTTTCCTTTTAACTAATTAAACAAACAATAGCAACACACAGGAAGATTTGGCTCAGACAAAGAGATTCACAACCAAACTCAGCTTCTGGCTGAGTTTCAGGAGCTTCGTATTTCAATCTCAACTCTGTAAGACTTTGGGTGATCTTTCTAAATTTATTTCATTCCCCAAAATCTTAGTATCCTATGTCTTCAATGAAGGGCATTGGATTTCACAATACTTATTAGGTGTCTGGACGCCAATACCTCCTCTTTCTCCAAGAATCCTTACTTCAGTTTAGAAAGCCACCAATCACCCTGTTTCTATAGCCAGAAATCTGTTAGTCATGCCCCTCACTTTTATTTTTTAAACAAAAGTCCTCCCTTAAGTGATCCAATATATTTTCACTACATATTTATATCTTGCAAAAAAAAAAAATACCTAATTCTACCAATCTAGTACCTGAATCTCTCGCTGAAGATCTATGTCTATCAGTCTTCTGAGTCAGATCCGTAGCTCAGATCTGTCCTCCCTTACTCAAGCTTTTTCAAAAGCCTCTTAGGTATTCTCCCTGCACTGTGTTGCATACCCTCCAATCTAGCCTTTCAAAGCCATATGAGTTTCTTCTTAAAAGGTGCATGCTATGTATTTCTCTCCTACTCAAAATTCTTCAGCTGTTTCCTACTAGATACAGAATAAAGTCCAACTCCTCAGCATCTAATACAGGCTCCTTCAGTGCCATTCCCCACAAACACTTCACCCATCCTGCAGAAACCCTCAGTTTTCAAAATTCTCCAAATGTTTTGGAACGTCCATCTAGAAAACGTTCTAAATACCTTCTTGATGTAAACTGTGCTTCTACTTTTAGTTTACCCCTCTGTCCTCCAGAGTTTATGCTACTGTTTGCTTCTAAAGGAAGGACGTTTAGCAGTGCCAAAAGACTTAAATGTTACATCTTTCTCTTTCCTTCTGAGGACTAATTAGATGAAACTCCACTAAGAAGATGTAGAAAAAGAAACCATCATCCAGGAACAATAATGAGTTGACAGCCATGATCCTTTAACCTGGGCTTGTTCAAAGATTTTTATCTCCTTAATAGCCTGAAAGACATACATTTAAGTTTATCTGTGATCATCAAGAAAGAAATATGAAAATGTCATAGTTAAACATTACCATGAATATTATAGTACTCAAGATAAAAGATCTTGAGATTTAGAAAATTAGTATAATTTCTGCCAACTGTGAGAATAAGTAATAATCTTTCAAGCAGATTCCCCACAACCTTCAGACAACACCTGTGCCCAGAAGACACTTTGACCTCAGCCTCTATCCTGAGCAGAGAACCCTGCTTTGCTGTGGGGACATCTGATCTACAGAAACTGTGAGATAATAAATGTGTGTTGTTTTAAGTCTGTGGTCATTGATGACTCTACAATAGAAAACAACACAGTCACCTTTGTATCTTTCTGCACTTGTCTTTCTCCTTCTATCTCACTTTCTCTCATTCTCTCTGATGTAACGTAAAATAAGTAAGCCAGACTTCTAAGAATAAATTCTTTAAACTGCATTCCTGGGGATATTACTGATGTCTTAGTCTCTGGAAGGCCACAGGGAACCTTCCTGAGGACCTAGAAACTGTAGGAAGGATACTTCTAAAAGGCAAGAGAATAGTGCACAGGTGCCATGACACCATGAAGATGTTGCTTGACTTTCCTGGGCCTCAACTTTTTAGTCTGAGAAGCTGGAAACATGGTTAGATAATGAGTGGTGAGTTGAGGGGAGGGTAAGTCAGCTACATGGAGAAAGATCTGCAGCAATGGTTCTAGAACTGTGTGTTTCTGTAGATGTAGGTATAGACCGGGTAGCCATATCCTTTCTGTCTAGTTCACTTAGGACAGTTCTGGGTTATTCCTGATGTCTTAATATAATTATTTGAAAATATACTTACTTATGCTAGGCGTGATGGCTCGCACCTGTAATCCTGGCTGTCTGGGAGCCTGAGGCAGGAGGATCCCTTCAGTTCAAGAGTTAAAGAGCAGCCTAAGCAAGAACAAGATCCCATCTCTACTGAAAACAGAACAATTATCCAGGCGTTGTTGCAGGCACCTGTAGTCCCAGCTACTCAGTAGACTAAGGCAGAAGGATAGATTGAATTCAGGAGTTTGAGGTTGTTGTGAGTTAGGCGGAAGCCTGGGCAACATCATGTGACTCCATCTCCAAAAGAAAAAAAAATGCCTACTTACACTTTGGTAATAAATTATATAACTATAGTATGAGGAGTTTGTCCCCCTGAAAATCATTAGGAATTGTGAATATTTCTGACTTTTGGAAGTTCTCTGATTATGAGGAAAGGTGAGAGTTCAGAGCGGGAGTAGATGATTTTCCTCCCTTTAAATATTCTCATAAAAACATGTTTCTTCATTATGATGTTCAATCTTTTATCACGATTCAAAAATTCAAATAGACTTTTAAAAATACTTTTCTGGTGTTATTTACTTTGGATTAACATAACAGATTCCAAAGGGATCTTATCTTTCTTCAAAGAATAACATCCTTATTGAACTCCCTCAATGACATCTTTCTTGCTTAGGGAATTCAGCAAAACATATACATCATTTTACCATCTGCAGGGGTGATAGCACTAATTAGGAATGCCAGGAGTACTAGAGGACGTTTCAAAGCGGCACCTCAGGTAAAGGAGACCCCCTCCCCACATGGTGCTAATGGTTCTGCTCACTGCATCGCAGACTTTCCCCTAGAGAACATGGGATTCAAATCGGATGAACAGATGTTCACAAATTAAAGCACTCTTTCTATATACCTGCAGCAATCATGGAGGGGGTACACAGAGAGGAGAGGGAAGAAAGGAAGAAATAGTCAAGAAATTTTGAAACCATTAATTTCTCGTTTCTCTTTTCCTGCATCACTTCTCACTGCCACAGACTCCCCACTTCCTCTTTGCTGTCTTTCTAGCCCATGATTATACTATTCTTCTTACAATCTCTTTGTTTCCACATATAATGAATTATTCTGAGTGGGCAGTCATCGTTGAGATAGTAAAGAGACATTTTCAGATGCCAAAAGCCAGTCTCTTAACTTCTCCCTCTCTCCGCAATCGTAGAACTTGTTCTCGATAGTTGGGAAACACATATGCCGATGGTCTATCTAGCTCTGATTATTTTAGGCTGTGATTCAGTAAGCAGAGAACTCAGCTTTATCCTGGACAGAGGGTTTACAGAGCAGCACCGGTCTCCCATTCCTTCCCCCTTGGCAGTTTTCTCTCTTCAGGTCACAGGCTTTGACCCAGGCTTGTTAGCTGAGGATTACTCAAGCTCACCTTCGCCCCACTTTAGGTCTCAACCATTGTCCCTCAATCTTGACTTCAAGAAAAATGCACCTCTCCACTCCGGCATGCTGCTGGGTATCTAATGTTCTCCTAAAGTGTAGTCCATGCTGTCCATGCTAAAATACCTGATGAAAACATACATCTATAGCTCATTATTTTATTCTGTATTTCAGAAAATACAGAATAAACTATAATTCCTTCCTAGGAATTAGTTCTTCCTAAGTGGAAAATACTGTAAATATATCATAAAGCCTTTGAGGATTCCTTTGTCTGTATCAATGACTTATGGAAAACAGCCATCGTTCACCAGTAAACATTTTGCAATGGATACATTTGGGGGCACATTTTATTTCCTTCCATTCTCCATTCCTAAAATTTGAATTTTTAAAAATATGTATGATTTTTACTAATCATTAATGATTTATAATCTTTATTGTGGAATTTATATTTAAACCTAAATGTTTGCCTGCCCAGCATCATTCTTCACTCCGCATTATTTTACTGGTTAAACAGCATCCAAAACGTCCCAGATTGATTTTTTTATCCTTAGGCTATAGGTCAGGATTTGTCTCGAGGGTGCTATTCCTCATCCACCTTATCTGTTTTGGAGAGGCTTAGTGGTAGACGTGACCACATGAGGTAATGTCAACCAATCTCAACTTGTCAAACTTGTCACAGCCCTGAGATTTCACATAACGGAATTTCCCTTCCTGTAGTCCTGCAATACCACACCACAGGGGGATTGTAGAATTCAATGTGCAATCTCTTATTCTCTCAAGTGAGTGGTTATTTCAACAAAATTTCCAGCATTGTATAATCATAGAACATAAAAAATAAGCAGAAGAAGAAAATCGTGGCTGATTTTGGCTATTCTACATCAATGTGGAAAATCCACAGCAAAAGGAAAGGTAATCTTTGTTTTCCTCATGGTAGCAGGTTGGGGATTGAGGGAGGGTGTGAACGTAAAAGCACCTTTGCTCTAGCCATCCAGAAAACATCTTTGTTTACAGCTGTCGTGTTGTCAAGGAAACGCCAGCTACTGAGGACATCACGCTGAAACGGCTCTCACAGGCCCCACTGTGCTGTTGTTTCGATGTTAATGCACCCTCTTGTCCCTTCTTGGTCCTTCCTATTCCCTAAGGAAAAGGTGAAGGGATCACTGGTAGCCGCAGACTGTAATAAAGAGGGAGATTAGATTGTAGCCTGTATTTACCTACATTTGGGTCATTTCTACTTTAATTTAAGGCCAATAGTGCTAAATCAATTGTGCTCTGGGGTTAACACTTGCAGTATTCACAGATCTATGCCCTAACCTCCTCACCTGCTGTCTCTTTCCCTAATGTCTCAAAAGGAAATAGATCTTTTTCAGCAGAAGACAAAAAGGAAATATTCCAAACCTTTTCCTGGATCACCTTAGGTCCTTGGGGCATACCCTTGTGCCCAGCTGTGTCAACACAGACTTGTTTCTTTCCATTTCTATTTGGTCTTAACTCCTGGGTCTGTAGAAACTCAAGTATAATAGTGTGATCCTCCATATATATGTGGCTGTCCCCTGCCAGCTTCACTACAATGCTTTCTGAGAAAAACATTCTGCCTACTATCTTCAAAAGGTAGAAAGGACCTCAGCCGTGACGAAATGCACAGATATAGTCACGTCCAACAGCCTGTGCGTGGGGATGGTTCAGCAAGGACCCACTGTGAGCTGAGGAGCAAGGTTCTGCAAAGGGAAGACCAGAGCTACGTGCCTTCTGCACCAAGCCTTTACCACTTTTAGGTTGTTTTGAAATGTCCAGCACATTTTGAGAAGGAAAATACTATGTCACTCTTGGCTCTTGAGGAAAACCGAGGTTATGTACTTGGACTGTGCATGATAAGCTTGGGGACAAGCTGGCATCTAAACAACTGCAGTCTACTCTGGGTGCTCAGAAAGGGAGGCAGAAAGAGTGGCCCAGCAGCTCCCCTGTGTGCATGATGAACTTCACCGTGGAGGCAGGGAGACCACACAGGGGCTCAGCTCCACGTGGAGCCTGGCCACAGGGTCTCGGGGAGAGACTCTGCACAAAGGGAAGGGGAATGGTTTATGCAGTTTCAGATAGACAAGAGTGATAGGTTTTGAGATATATCGTCATACAGCAGGATGACAACAGTAAATGATGCTGTATTGTGCTCAGTATTTCAAAATAACTAAGACAGTAAGTTTCATCTTATTGAAACAATAAGTTTCAAATGTCATGCCATAAAAAATGATAAGCAAGCGAGGTGATGGATATGTTAATTCATTTGATTTATTCATTCCACATTGTGTACATATATTAAAACATCATATTGTGTCCAATAAGCATATACAATTATGATTTTCAATCAAAAATAATATTAAAAAACCAGGTAACCCCAATAATCTATAAATTATTCCAGAGTATTAAAGTCCAAGGAAAATTGTTTAATTTTTTTTTTTTTGAAACAGTGTCAAGCCGTTGCCCTGGGTAAAGTGCTGTGGTGTCACAGCTCATAGCAACCTAAGACTCTAGGGCTCAAGCAATTCTCTTGCCTCAGCCTCCCAAGTAGCTGGAACTACAGGCACCTGCCACAATGCCCGGCTTGGTTTTTTTGTTTTTTCTTTTTTTTTTTTTTTGCTGTAGTGTCATTGTTGTTTAGCATGCCTGGGCCAGGTTCAAACCCGCCAGCCTTGGTATGTGGCTGGCACCCTACCCACTGAGCTATGGGCACCCTCAAAAATTGCTTAAGTTTTTTGATAACGTAAGTATAATTTTCACATCTATGCCTACTTCATAAAGTGTGAAAATGAAGGCAAAAGGATAGAGTAGCCGGAAGTTTAGGAGACTTCAGGTTGTCACAATAGGCATTTGTGAGATAAAATAGGGCTTCCGTGAGGCTCATGATGTTTTTAAGTTAAGAGTTGTAAAAAATAGGCATGTGTTTACAATGATGGGGTGCCAATGCGCTGTCAGGGGTAGCAGCTCACATGTGGTTCTTTAAAACAGAGCTTCTCTCTATTACATACTTTTCACTAGGGCAGCCCTTGCACAAATTGAACATCTGTGTCTCTCTCTTCACGGGGGTCCCCTTGCCAGCCTTGATATACTGGAGCTGTCCATCACCCTGTTGTTCACTCTCCTCACACCATTGTTAACAACACTCATCATGCCATTCCCAGACAGCATCTCAGATTTCCAATCTTTGCTGCCTCTCTTTCCACACTCACAGAATACATCTCTCTACTTGGCCATGTAATAGAGAGAGGGGTGCAACAAATCATAGGGCCAGATTTGGGGAGGCTGAGATCATTTTCACCACTCCATTTTCTCTGACCAAATTTGGTCAAATGATTACCCCTAATCTGAGTTCACAGCAGTCATGTCCTTAGGACAATGGATGAAAGTACTGTACCCTGAAATTACTTACTTAAGGCAAAAATCTAGAATCATAGCTCCTTTTTCCTCATAGGTAGGAAAAGACTTTTCAATTAGACCACCATATGTAGGCATAAAAGTGATAAAACCATGAGTTAGCAAGTAACACAAGATAAAAGTGATATATGTGGGGGGGTGGAGCCAAGATGGCAGTCTGTAGCTAGCTTTCTGCAGACACTCCCATCCAGAAGGAGAGATAAAGGACAGAAATTTAGCAAACCAATGGTTTGGAACTGAGCCAAAAGAGAAGGTCGAAGAATGCACATCATCCCTGCTGGAGCGACCTACAACCCCAAGGATACAAATAAAAGGTACAGAGTACATCACTAAGTGGATGGGAGTCCCTTCCCCCATAAGAGCAGCTGGCACTACACGCCATACCTCCATACAAACAAGTAAGCAGAGTTCAGATGTCCTCCCACTCTCCCCCACGGGAGAGACCCTCTAAAAACTGGACCTCCTTCCCCTACTAGGGTGCTGCAGCACTCTCCTGCCAGGTATAAAACTGTATAAAAACTGCATACATTCTCTATCTGCAAGTTGGAACTCCCGGCACTTCCCTCCACTCTCACCCTGAGGTCTGGAGGTCTGTCCCCCACGGAGTCCAGGTTCTTGGACGCATTCTCCAGGGGTGTGGACAGGGCGCGGGCTGTGCTGGTCTGTGCTGTTTTCCTGGCTCGGGAGTGGTGAGAGGAATAGTGAGCCGAGAGGTGGCCGAAGTGGAGAGGCGGTCCCCTGAGGCACCAAGCGGCAGTGCTGAGAAAACTTTTCTAAAGTTCGGCCAGCCGCACCTAGTCCTCAGGGGATAACAGCTGAGGCAAAGGGCTGAATCTCACAGACTGAGTCAGGACTATTAGCAGCCCAGCGTCTCTTCCACAGGGCAAAAATTCTGCAAACCTCTTCTGTTCTATCAGCTTTTTCATCTACTTTACATCAATCAGGAACAGGGCTGGAACTGAGTGAATCACCCCAGCCCCTATCAAGTACCCAGGTTGTCAGGCCTCACCTCCCCTCGCCAATAACGACATAACTGGTGGACTGGCTGAGGAACCACAGAGCCCTGTGTGACCTAGGCAGGCGCAAACCTCTAGAGCATCTGCTCATTGGAGGGAACTGGAACACAGCCCTGCAGGGTTACCAGAGACTGGGTGTGACAGAGGGGCAAGGTGGGGAAGGAGGCATCAACCTTCCCAGGCTAATTTACTGGCGAGGGGGCCCTCCTGAGCTCACAGAACCCTGGAGTGAGTTATACTAAAGCTGCCAGCAGACTCCTGCTATCTAGTCGCCAGAGACTTTTCAACTCTTTGATTTGAGGTTGGTACTGGCT
>CAUYRH010090098.1:0-37394 GCA_963574655.1 Perodicticus potto
TTTTGCATCATTGTGGAAGCTAGGTTCTGTCCTTTAATTTCTGGGTGCTTACTTTGCTGGTGGTCCATTGTGATGGTCAGTGTGTAGAAGAGGTTGAAGTATTTCCTGTAGAGCTGGTCTTATTGTGGCAATTTTCCTCAATGTTCGCATATCGGTAAAAGATTTGATTTTTCCATCAATTTTAAAGCTTAGCTTAGCAGGATATAGAATTCTGGGCTGGAAATTGTTTTGTTTAAGTAGATTAAAGGTAGATGACCATTGTCTTCTGGCTTGAAAAGTTTCATGTGAGAAATCTGTTGTCACCCTGGTGGATTTGCCTCTGTAGGTCAATCAGAGCTTAGTCCTGGCAGCTTATAGAATCTTTTCTTTTGTCTTGACTTTTGACAGGCTTATCACAATGTATCTTGGCGAAGCTCAATTAGAGTTGAGGCAACCTGGGGTCTGATATCTCTCTGAAAGGACTTGAGGCAACCTGGGGTCTGATATCTCTCTGAAAGGAGTGTGTCTGAATCTTTGGTGATATTTGGGAAATTTTCATTTATAATATTCTCTAGTATGGTTTCCATTCCTCTGGGGCATTCTTCTTCCCTTTCTGGGATACTTATAACTTGTATGTTTGAATGCTTCATAAAGTCCCATAATTCTGTTAATGAATGTTATGCTTGCTCTCTCTTTTTTTCTGCATCTTTAAATATCTGAGTTATCTCAAGTGCCTTGTGCTCTACCTCAGAGATTCTTTCTTCTGCATGGTCTAATCTGTTGTTTATACTTTCTGTTGCATCTTTAAGTTCCCTAATTGCTTCATTTCCTTCAGAAATGTTTCTATATTCTTCATATCATTCAGCTCTTATTTGATTCTGTTTTTGTATTTCCTTTTGGTTATTTTGCACTTTTTCAGCAAATTCCTCCAGTGTTTTTTGGTTATTTTCCACTTTCTCAGCAATTTTCTTCCTTGTTTTCATCATCTGTATTTTAAATTCCCCTTCTGTCATTTCTAACCTTTCTTTAAATTTAATTTCATGTTGCCATGAAATTTAATTTAATTTCATGTTGCCATGACTTTTCTGCTGATTCTTCCTCATGAATGTTTTCTTTTATCTGTTTCCTTGCCCTAATTTTCCTTTCACTTCCTCTTGCTCTTTAAGTTACCATACCTCTGGCCTTTCAATGATTCCTTTTGGTACAGGACTAAAAGGATGAGAAGATTGAAGAGTAAGAAGGGAAAAAAGATTTAAAAAAAGAGAAGGGAGAGGGGTTAAGTTAATGAGAATATTGACAAAAAGAAGAGCAGCACAGAAAGACAGAGACATGAGTAATAAAAGTGTACAGTAGGGTACTGTGACCCACACCTTAAAAACTCCCAACCTCTGGGGGTGCTGGGTTGAGTGGTTTCTTTGAGGTCAGTAGCTCTTTGCCAGCCTGAGCATACATGATACCCTACCTCCCACCAAATAGAAAGGGAAGACAAAAATATTATAAATCAAACCAAACAAAACAAACACAAAACCTTACAGGATAAAATTAGGGGAAAACCAAATAACAGGGGCAGAAACACTAGCAAAAATGAAGTTTTTATTATTAAAGAAGGCGATAATGGAAACTGATATTTACACTAGGGAAATGAAAATAAGCAAAAAAAAGAAAAAGAAAAATCTAGGGGGAAAAAGTTGAAATAAGAAACAAACAAAAAAAACCCCAAATCCAAAAGCAAAGCAGTGTATATATCTTGCTGAATATTGTCTGGGCAATGGATGATTTTCTAGGATATGAAATGCTAATCACAATGTTGATACAGCTGTAAAAGATGGAGATTGGAGGCCTCTGCTGACTACTTTGCCTTCAAACCCTGCAGGGTTGAGAGTCCGAATCTCTCCTCAGTGTGCTTAAAAGACACTTTAATCCATTAACCTTGGCTAAACAGAAGCTTTCCCAGGAAAGCACTTGTCACTGGGATCTCTCCTGAAGTGGCTGCCCACTTATCCGGTGCACCAAAACTGGCTTCACTCTATGCCCTTGAGGGCCAAAGCTGCAAGGCAGCCCTCCCACTGCCAAACATTGAAAGTTCTGCTTTTCCCTGGTGTCTCAGTCCTGGCCTTTGGCACTGCTCACAGTCACTAGATCACTCACCCAGGATTTCTCAGCCCAAGCCTCACTCTGGCACCCTGAGGGTGGAGCCTGCAGGGGCAGTTCTCCCACAGTGGGTGTGCCCACAGCCAAATGATGTTAGCTCCGTTATAGCCCCGCATCTCAGTACCGTGCCCTGGAAAATGCTTAAAGTCACCCGTACTCTCACCCAAGTTCTCCCAAGATAATTCAACCAAGTGCCCAAGTCCAAACAAACGAAACAACCCACAGGGAAGGCTTTCCCTGTCTGCAATCTCGCTGCTGTTATAGTTTCAGTTGCAGCAGCCTGTTCACAACCATTTGCCACTTCACTGCTTTTGTCCTCCTCCTGGGGTCCAGAAGTCTTTCACTGTCTCCCTGCATCCCCAGAGGGGATGTTTCAGGGCAGAACTCACAATCCAGAGATGCCTTGAGTCTTCTCTCCCCAGTTTCACTGCTCCTGGTTGCAAAGAAGCTGTTACTTGGCCACCATCTTGCTCCGCCCATGTAACCTAACCATATGTACCCTCTTATTTATCTGAAATTAAAAATAAATAAAAAAAAAAAATAAAATGAGACTTGATGCTAAAAAATGCACAATTAAAAATGTTTCACATACTTATAACAACATCATATTCATATATTAGGTTTACATAAATAACAGAAAGGATTAAGCTTTTGAAATTTATGCAAAATGAAAGCAACTGCCCCTTCTGTACCCTTAACTCCCCTTACCCCTACTGTCAGTTCCAAATGGGGCCTGGAACGGGTGTTCCTCACCATCACCCCTGTAGCCCTTGCATACTTCTGTAGAATCTTAGGCAGATCAGAGTAGATTGAAAAGAGAAGGAAAAGACTGACTACTCAGTAGGTTTCTAGTCAGAGTCTGTTTCACCCTGAAAATACCTGTGTAAGACAAGTGCACAGTCTCCAGGTCCCCCAACCCCCAGGGCATTTGGACTCTCCCCACATAAGCCTACTGCACTGGGCTGTGACAAAAGACATGAATGAAAATCTTTGTGCTAGGTCGCATTGTTGACTCTAATTCTTCACCCCCTTCCTCTCCAGCCACATCATTTACCTTGTGACTTTTCTTCCATTAAAGGAGAGAAAAATAGTTGTAATTCTCCACCTCTCTAGTTTTAGTTCAGCTGTGTGACTCATGTTAGCCAACAGAATGAGCAGGAGTGATATCCTGTGAGTCCTTGTGTGTTTCCCTATGCCCTCTTGCATCCCCCCTTCCATGTCAGGAGAATAACAAGCTCTGGACAGCCCCCTGGATGGAAGGCATGTGGGAAAGGCAATGCCATGCCAGCTAATCTCTAGCCTATGCCCAGCCAAGCCCCAGACCTTGAGCTAAATCAATACTGATTGTTGCCTGCTGGGAGATACTGGAGATGCTTGTTACACAGCAGCACTGAAAATGCATTTTTGGCACAGAAGCTCCAGGTATGTGCCTTTGTCTTACTGTGGTCTTGATCAAGTCTGTTTTCTTGATGTTTCCATGAAGGGCTAGAACTAGATTGTCCTTGGAGTTACTTTTAGCTCTAAAGTTATATAATTCTCCATATCTCCAATAGTCCCCCTTTGTGGGATTGAATATTTATTCCATTGCATTGGAGTGATGTATGAGGAATCTGTCTTGCCCACTGAGATCGAGGCCAGTCAGCCATCTCTTGTTCATCTCTGCAGTACAGTGGCTCAGTTGAGCAATAGCCAATTGGAAGTTGACCAGTTGCCATCATGAATGATCACAGACACTAGCTACTCCATAAGTAGTTAATTATGAAAAACTATTGAATCAGAAGCTGGACAAAAGGCTGGAACTTGACAACAGTCCAGGGAAGATAGGGTGCCAGAGGCATGAAGTGTCCCACAATTACAGAGAAAGAGGGAATGCAGAGGGAAGGGGAAAGATAGTGATGTTGAGTGTTGGCCCCCTGGGTAGGAGGTCAGTTTGAGGGTTCCTGAAGGTTAACAAAGGAAGGCAAATGTTAATGGCTGCACAAATAGAACTGTGAACATCTGATGAGAAAAATAGAAAAATTCTCTTTAATAAGATTTTTTCTAAAACATTTTAAGTTTGTTCAAAAAAAAGCTATTTCCCCAAGACTCTTCTCCTTTTTCCTATGTTCTCATGTCTTTAAATACACCAAACATGATAATTTTATGAGCAGACCACTTCATACATAATACATTTTTATGTTTCAAAGCTTACAGAGTGACTTAAGTTCCATAAAGAGTGTCGATTTTTTTTTTTAAAAGAAGAACACATATATTTCAGGTTTCCCCCCACACTGCTACTTCATCTGCTCTCCTTTGTAACAGTAGATTCTTTCCCCCCTTGGCTTTGACATTTGTGAAATTTTATGTCGGTAATCCCAAATTTCTTCTCCAGGATGACTTCTCCTTTTCAGATAAGACCTTCTGATTCCAGTGCTGCAGAGTGACTAGCGTATCATTTAATCTCTCCAGCCCTTGGTTTCCTATCTGGAAAGTGGCAACATACTAATAGTGTCCCTGTGTTGAGATGGTTGCGTGGTCATGTTTCACAGCTCTGTGCTCTGTGCTCATTAGGCAGACTTCGTGTTCTGTTCATCCTCCCCAACACCCTTCAGAAAATGCTCCCATTGATCTTGGGCCAGGAGGTCTCTCTTAGTAACATGGACAGAGAGTAAAAATTAGACACTAGCAATTAGGAGAAATAAGTAGGGACCAGAAGTCATTTCAGAAGAGCAATTATTAGAGGTATATCTTAAACAAAAAAGGTGACACCAGGAAGGGACATAATTAGAGAGACCCTTGGCAGGTACACAGCAGAAGGCAGGCCTTTTGGAAAGGTCAGGAGCACCTATCTAGGATGACCAACAGTTATGGTTTCTTGGGACTGAGGAAGCTGTCAATCTGCGAGACTTTCAGTGCAATAGCCAGGAAAGACCCAGACACAGCACAAGTTGGTCACCTAGTGAACCTGTTGGAAATCATGAAGGGGACTTCCCGTGCCTGTGAGAGCCTGGAGGGACTGACCAGCCTCTTGGCAGAGTCATCTCCATTTCTTGCTGGAGATTTATTGAAAGGACCAGTGCGAGGACATGGCCAAGAAAACACTGGAGATGAGAGAGATACAGGAATGGCTCAGTGGTTCCAATTGGCCAGGTGAGTCCCCACTCTACACCAAAGATGCACTTGTGCTCCCAAAGAAGCATCAAATTTGATTAAAAATATGTTCTTCCCCAAAGAAAAAGATCCCTCCTTCCAAGAAGCAAGGAATCTGCATCGTTCAGATGGGACCTCTGATGTCCCTGGACATAGCTACTTAGAGACCCTGGAGTAGGTACCTTTCCTCAGAAAAAGAAGAACTGGAGAATGAAAAAAATCCAACAGAATAGACTTGGTGCCGATAGCTCACTAGTTAGGGTGCCGGCCACATACACTGGGGCTGGTAAGTTCAAACCTGGTCCAGGCCTGCTAAACAACAGTGAAAATTACAACAAAAAAATAGCCAGGCATTGTGGCAGGTGCCTGTAGAGCTGGCTTCTGGCAGGCTGAAGCAAGAAAATTGCTTAAGCCCAAGAGTTTGAGGTTGCTGTGAGCTGTGATGCCACAGCACTCTCCTGAGGGCAACATAGTGAGACTCTGTCTTAAAAAAAAAAAAAAAAAAAATCCAACAGGATGTGACTTCACGAGGGTTCTCAGAAGCCTCATGTGGGAAGACTATTAGAGTCCCAATAAAATAACAGGGCATTTTCTTTTTGTATTCATTCACTCTGTCCTGGTGTCACTCATCCCCACGCACTCTGGGGCAGGGGGCAGAGAAGCAGAATGTCCCCGTGTTTGGGCCACCACAACCCCCCAAGGATATCTGACTTGTGCTGGACCACATGAGGAGTTCCTCTGCCCTTTTCAAATGGATTCCTCTTTTGAAGTCTGTGTTTGTCCTTCAAAAATTTCCAGCCCTCAGCCTCTTCTCAGCAAGAAGTCATCTGCAGTGCCCGGCAGAAGTCGGGGCCCCAGAAGAGCCGCCTTCCCCTAGAGAAGAGCAGAGAAAGTACTGTTCAGGCCAGCTCTTGCACATTGAACCGCACTGACATTGTTAGTGCTTGTTTGTGATTGAAACATCCACACGAAGGCAAAAGGCCTAACTTCCTTCAGGGGAAGGAAAAGAAAGCCCCATGGAGGGATATGGGAGGACCATTTTGGCCCCAGGGTCCCTTCCAAGTGCAATCAAAGTCTCTTCTGGTCTATCAGGTGATCTGGAAGAGAAAGCCTGTTTGAGTAAAGTGCTATAGCCCTGATGGAGTTGTTCACACTGCTCAAGGTCATCCCCAGACGAACCTTTGACAGAAAGGTGCACAGACCACACAAGCTGCTCTGCCAACTTCCAGGAAGGAGGGCATTTCAAGCCTGCCTGTTGGAGTGAATCCAGGGTGAATGGGACCTGGCACATCTCCCAACCATCTCAGACTTTCTAGAGTCAAGAGCCACAGTATGCTTTTTGATTTAGGAGATGATAATGGAGGCTTACATTCACCCACTAAGTGGTCTAAATGAGGGGGATCAGTAGGGATGCCCTAAGACAGGAAGAGAAGGAATTGTTAAGTAAATATCTGATACATAAACTGCCTTGTCTTAGATGACTACCCATCTTGGGGGAGGGAGCTCAGGGCCCCTGCTTGCTGGTATCATTTCTGCTTTATGCTTCTTTGCTAAAAATCCACAAACTTGTTGCAAAGGATAATGAAAACATCTAGTTCCAACTTGTCTTTTCTGTAACTATAGCCACAGAAGCCAAAGGGACCAACATTTTCATCATGTACTCCTATTTGCAGACATACTTTACCCCATTTGATTTTCCCAACCAAGTTCACATCCCCTGTTTTCAAATGAGCAGACTGAGGCTTGTTGACCTGTGGACTTTGAGGCCAATGCCAACTTGTTTCCCACTAAGAAGAGAAATCCAGTCCCTTTTCTCTCCTCACCTGGGATAGATGATTGTCACTCATCAATGTGTTTGTTTCCTCTTTCCTGGGGACTTTTTTCTGCCACCCCTAAGGAGAAAAAATGTGCCTTGTGGCAGTCCTGGCCAATAGTCTGAAGTCTGAGCCACTGTCGGTCACCAGACAATCCTCTGGCTGATGATGAGAAGCAGCTCCTTGCTCGTGATGTGAAATTAAAGCCCTGTTAGCAGAGGATTTTCCCCCTCTTCTCTGGGCTGCACTTAAATAAGGATAATAAGAGTCCTTCGCTCTTGGGTTTGTCATGAAGAATAAATGAACTTACATGAATAATCATTTGCCTATTACAAATTGAGCTAAATAGGGTTATGGATTATAAAGTTCACAATTGGGAGCCTGATGCACTGATAGTCAGCAAATGGTACCTGCCCACCCCTCATGCAGCAGAACAGTCCACTTCCATTTTACATTCTAGGAATCGAAGTATCTCAGGGTCATGTGAATTTTACTGTTGGTTCTGGTAACTTTTCATGCTATCTTCCTCTTTTGATTTTTTTCTCCATGTATAAACCTAACTCCTGAATTCTAATTCCCACACAGAGATCTCAGGTATTATGGGTAGAATTTCCCCTCACATCAAGATACACTGAATTCATACCCCCTCCCATGCACTTTATTTGTAAGAATGCAAGGTTATAACGCATCTTTATTTGGAGTCTGGGTCTTTGTAGAGATATCAAGTTAAAATGATGTCATTAAGGTGGGCTCCAATCCCTTATGGTTAAGGTCCTTATAAAAAGAGGAAATTTGAGCACAGAGACAGATACATACAAAAGGAAAGATGGCGTGAAGACACAGGGAAGAAGGTGACCCTGAGACTAGAGCGAGACACCTAGAGGGTAAGGTGGGCTGGAGCCTCCTAGAAGCCCAGAGGGAGGCCAGGGCAGGGTCCTGCTGACATTTTGGGTTCAGACTTTTGGTCCCCAGAACTGTGAGACAATAGATTTCTGTTGTTTTGTGCCACCCAATTTGGGTTACTTTGTTATGGCATGCCTAGGAACCCAGTACACCAGGGGCTTGAGGTGAACTCATCCAGGGCTTCCTGGCTCGAGGGTGAGGCCCAGTGAGACTCCTCCCATGGCTCTGTTCTATGATCCAGCTGATGGATACATCACAGCCTAGCCTTTGGAGGGCAAGTCTTCTAATCTAATTTGTTGCAAAAAGCCATGCTATTTACAGACACACACACACACACACACACACACACGCAGTCTCCATCTCGAATGCCAACTACAAAGGAAATAAAGGAAGGATATGTGTAGATCAGGATGGCTGACCAGCATATTAGATACTTTGGAAAGAATGTGAGTGGACACTGAGCGCTGCTAATCATCCGTAGTGTGAATGGGCACAAATTCGTCACCTGTAAAATGGAAATACTTACAGTACTGACTTTACAGTGTTGTTATAAAGTCAAGTGGGAAGCTATGTGCATTGTATCAGTCACACTGTTACACAGACAGTAGTGGGTATTCCTTAAAGGGTAATTCTTAATGATGCTTTTGCTATCTTATTCTAAAGAATGAAACAGTCATGAGCTATTTCCCCAGAGTTTTCATTCCTAATCGCATGGCATGTTAAAAATGTTTGAAAAAGATGGAGAGAGAATCTAATGACCTAATTCCTTCAACTACCCAGGGATGATGGTTCAATGTTTCTGTTTTTATTTAATCAATAATGAGTGAATCACGCCATATGCATCTTTGCACATGAAGACGAGCTTTTGAGGAAACAGAAGGGAAAACATTTGAATGGCTTGTTGAGTGATAATGAAGACACCAGCTTTAGTGCATCCCTAGACCTCACCTGCACCTTTCCTGGGCTACGATTCAAGTCAGTGTTCAGATCACGATGGGACACAAGCCATCACTATCCACAATGTGCCCAGGCAGACATTGCTAATCAGTCATAGAACCCTCTGCCACTGAATCTGTTCACGGACTTAGAATCCCATCTCAAGAACTCAGTTACTACCATACAATTACAATCAATTGTGAAAAAATGTTTACTATCTCTTGCTCAGGAAAAAAGAGCAGAGGCTAACATTTATGTCTCTGGTGGGACAAAGGTGAGGTGAGTCCTTACCTACAAAATCTAATGGCTATAGTGGGAAGAAGAAAAGGTCTGGGCATGAAGGGCTAGTTAAGGTCAAAAATGGGAGAATAAAAAAAGTAATGAATCAGACTAAGAGATAATACTCAGAGGAAAGAAGGAACTCAGGACAAAGAGCAAGAGGGGTACAAGACTGTTGGAAGTCCCAGCTAGACATCTCAGTGATGATGCTCATGAAGAATTAGTTATTCATGCCGGGATAGAATTATTTACTGAGAAAGTATTGGGTGCCAGAGACTTAGAACCTTCTGTGGACATTTTCTCTTTCAACTCTCACAGTAACTCTGTAAGGTAGGAAGTATTGTCTCCATTTTATGGATGAAGACACTGAGGTTCACAAAGATCAAGTCACTTGCCCAAAGTCACAGATGTGCACCACCTGGTTTTTGAATATTTTCCTTTTTCTTTGATATCACAGCTTCAGTTCTTACTTTTGGATCTCAAAGGCGTTCCTGACTTCTTGAAGAGTCTACTCATAAAATGTAAAGCAACAATAATAAAAAATAGTAATAATGATATTTTCCCAGGTTATGTTGGCTAAAGTTTTTTCTTGCTATCACAGACCTTCAAGCCAGGTTCTAGTCCGTACCCTGACTGGAGAAAGATCAGAAAAGGAAGTAAAGACATACGAAAGACAACTCCTGCAAGGAGAGGCTGGAGATGTTTGCAGCAACTATGTTTATGCAAAGGTCAGAGCCAGTGCAGAGCCACCAGCTTGTTCCCTTTGGGGTGCACTGGCGACTCCGGCCTGAGAGGTGACGTGGCACACTCACATGCATGCGTGCAGCTCTTGGCCACAACCTACCTGAGTCTGAACCCAGGTTACTCCTCTCCATAGCTATATTACTGTTTTAACAATATTACCATGAGTGAGAAAATGCAGGAAATTTCAAAGTCTGTTACCCTCCCAGTTCCCTGGAGAGAAGCAGCATCTCGGGAAGGGCCACTCGGAGGAAGAGCCAGGGTCAATAAGGAGGGAGAGAGAGCTGGAGAACTGTGGGTAGGAGCCTTTTCGTGTGTGTGGCTTAAAGAAAGGAAAGGTTGAGCCAGAGCAAATAGGTTGAGGATTGGCTCATTTCAATAATTTCATCGTGCTCGCGGGCACAGCTGTCTGTGGTTGTCTGGTAACTAGCCCCAAAGCATTTAGAGTGGACGAATTGGCCCCAAAGGTGAGGTGCCAGTGAAGGAGTTGATTGGGGTGTGCACTTAAATTAGCTCCAGAAGGAAAATGACTGACCTCTAGTCGGACCCTCAAGACTGGGTCAAGGCAGCATTTAAAACTCTTTATTAGAGTTGCCTCAAGCAAATCATAAGCTCTCTGCGTCTCCATTTTTTATCTGTGAAATGGGATAACAGTGCATACCTCACAGGGTTGTGTGAGGATTAAATGAGAAAATAAATGTAATAAATAAAGGTGGTGCCAGGAAGTGCTCAATAAAGAAGCGTTATTATTTTAATAGGAAACGTTAGCTGGGTGCTGGGGCTCACACCTGTAATCCTAGCACTCTGGGAGGCCGAGATGGGTGAACTGACTGAGCTCAGGAGTTCGAGGGAGCCTGAGCCAGAGGTAGACCCCCATCTCTAAAAACAGGCATTGTGGTGGGCACCTGTAGTCCCAGCTACTCGGTAGGCTGAGACAGGAGGATGGGTTTAGCCCAAGAGTCTGAGGTTGCTGTGAGCTATGATACTGCAGCACTCTACTAAGGGACAGAGTGAGTTTCTGTCTCAAAAAAAAATAAATAAAAAATAAAATGTTATAAATAAAGTCACTGAAGTCCTAAAAAGGACTCTACTTGCAAAACCCTCTACAACCCAGCTGGTCCTACCCTCAGCCCCTGCTCACGAGGGAGACTTCTGATTGGATGGGGGGGGTCATCTGCAGCTCATCCATTCTCATAGGTCTATGAGATCCCCTGACACAAAGGAGAATAAGGTGGATGTTTGCAGGGCCAATCCAATTGGCTATCTCTGAGATGTGTCCTATAAACAGGAAGGGGATTTGCTAGGCAAGAGGAAGCAAGGGAACCGGGTTGAGAGGTAGGAGACTCAGAACCAGCCGCAGGGAGAAAGATTGTGCAGGAAGAGAGAGAGAGAAACAGGGCAGGTTGGTTGTGGAACCACCTTGAGTCCTGATTTCAGTTCTACCTGTCCCCTTTTAAAGGTAACTATAGTCTCTTAAAAGAGAGTGACCATATCATTTTTCAGCTGCCGGGAATAAAAAAGAACCTGACTTGGCAGATGGAAATGGCATGTCGCCCCTGCATAAAAACCAAAGCGAGGTCACGTGACTGCCTTTCGCTATACACCACCTGGGAGTCTCAGCTTCCTTTCTCATCTGTCAAACCACCTCAACAGCCCCTAAGGCTCTGAGGTCCTCCTGAGCCACAGAGCCTTAGACACCCTGTGCCTTTGAGGGGGACTGAGGCCACTTTTGAGCGGGATCAGGGACTCCAATAACAGAGAAGAGTGAAGGCAACCTGCGTCCTGTGGCTCGGGGCAGGGCTAGCTTGGTGCTTGGGTCCTGTGCCTCCCGATGCCTGGAGAAGAAACAGAGATGTATTATCAACCAGAGAAATGGAGATAGCAGATAAATATAGTCTTTGCTAGATTAATATCCCCAGGATTACTCATGTCTCCTTCAAAGTGAAGCCGAGATCACGTGTCGCCTGACAACCACCCATCTGGCCCGAGAAGAGTCGCCATATGGATAGTCCTCACTAATTATAGTTAAATACTGCTGGGAGGGGTTCCAGTGTGGAGCCTACTCCGATGGGAAGGCCCTTGGCTCCCCCTTTGTCAGGAGCCGGTGGAAAGGCTTTGTGGTTACTCAGCTGAGGCTTGTCCGGGTGTAGGCAGGCATGTCATTTAATCTTTCTCCAGAACCAACTTTCTCCAGTTCAGAAATGGAAGAATAATCCTCATCCTCCTTCGTGTTAAAAAGGATTAACAACAGTGCCCTCTATGCCAAGTAAGGAGCCAATCACAATCCTGACTCATGGAGGAATCTAAGGAAACAATAATTTAATAAAGCCGCATTTGGTTTCTAGTACGGACCTGAGTCTTAGTTTAGTGTGCTGGGATTTCTACAAAAGATGCAAAGATAAAATTCTTTGAATTAATTAATTAATTAATTAATTTGCTGGTCCCAGGCAAAAAGCACTCAGTGAATCACTTTGATCCCTGAAAGGAATTTTCCTTGTAGAAAGCAGGTAGCAACTGATAGCAAAGCTTTCTTAAAATAGTTGGAGATCACTTTCCCTCCATCCCAAGAGGATTGGAAGATAACTAACTTGAAAGATGAGAAATGCATTTTCTACCCCTGCCTTTGGTTCATCACCGAGAGCCATCAATTTAGCTCTGGACTACATGTGCAGTGGGGGATTCAGCTTAGGGTGAGATAAGGTGGAATATTCAATCTGTGAACAGACATTTGTCAGAGATTTCATTCTGTCTGAATCACTTTGTCTGTCTCTGGACACTGCTTCTTGAGGCACAGTTAGAGGTTAAGCCCATGGAGGCTTAAACCTCCATGCCCTTGAGAGCCAGGTAGACAACATACATAACAAGAGTGGAACAGGTGCAAGAAAACACACGGGCCTTTCAGTATTCATTAATTGACTTAAAAAAAGATGTGGCCACAAAGAAACATTTACAATGACAGCATGACAAATGAAAACTGATGGTTGGCTCTAGAGTGTGAGAGGGTCACTCCATTCAGCTCTCTGTAGAGCATGTACTCTCTGGCTCCCCTCTAAATAGCCAGCCCATGGCTACTATTTACATATGGAAGCTCAATATTATCAGACCAATGAATTTTTCTAGAGATACTCTGAACTGGGATGTTTATTTGCAATATTCTCATTTTTCTTGATGCAAATTTTTAATAAATGCCAGAAGATTTACAAGTATTCTTTTTAAGAGGCACCGTCCCTGTGCTGGCTTGGCTGAAGTGATAGGATATAAGCCACACATTACCAGTGGCCTTCTTGAGTCCTGGTAATGTCATTGGCACCCCTGGATCCAGCCATTACTGAAGCTTCTGATATCCCTGAACTTCCTAACTGCACAGACTAATGGTTTCTACTTTCTGCTTAAGTCAGTTTAAATTATGGTTATTTTTGCAACTGCAAAAAGATGATCCTAGTCAATACAAAGACCTCAAGGTTGTTCATGAATGGCTGATAAGAGGAGTGTTCAGTATGAGCATGCCAGAGATCTGTGGATGTTTGAAATGGTTGGGAGAAAAGTGTGTTGGGACCAAACAAGGTGCACGCACAGAAAGACGTAATGTCTTAAGTAACCTAGAATTTTTCCCTAAAAGTTTATTTTTTCCTATAGAGAATAGGATGCCAGTGAAGGGTTTGGGAGGCTGTTTGTGTCTTGAAGTTATTATTTGGAAGTTTAGTTTCTCTACTGAAGGCCCTGTCTTTTTCTGCTAGTTGCTTCTAGGGTGGGTGTGGTGAGGGGTTGTCCCTGAGTGATGGGATGGAATTATTAAGCCCATATTTTCTGGATTTCTAACATCTCTGAGCCTGTTACATACTCATTTGACTCGTTTGTAATCCCCAGGTGAATGTATAGTAAGCAGAAGCTCTCCTGGCACTTTGAATACATGATACAATAAAGTGAAAGTCAGGATAATAGAAGAACAAATGGCACAATATTTTCCTAAGTATGTTTGGATTAGATTTATGTTAGACTTGGGAACCTGGCAATTTAATAGGTGGGAGAACTTTCATCAAACTTCAGAAGTACATGTATAATTCATGGCCGCTTGGTACATGAAATTGCAGGGAGGGATTGTAACCTTAAAGAGAGATACACTATAGCAGAGAGCAAAATAGTGTCACCTGTCACCCTGCTGAGACTCCTCTTGCAATTTATGGGGACTGTCAGCTACTAACAATCTAAATAACTCATTTCCATGCCAGAGATTATAACTGAAGTGGAAAATACAGGAGATCAATCCCTTGTTGTGAATTTTTCTTTTTTCTTTTTTGAATGGAGCACTATGTGGTCTGTATGAGTGTCATGGGTGATAGAAGGCATGACTTAAGAGCTATTAGGCAATTTTTATCTTATCAGTCTTTCACTCTACTTTTTTGAAAGAGTCCCAAAGTTCATTCTAGGAAGGCTGAAATGAAACCATTGGAGAGAGGATGATAGGAAATTGTTTTCCTGTCCTAATAGCAAGGGCTTTGAGATCAGACAATCTTGGATTTGAGTTGTGATTCCTCCAGTTACAACTAGTGCTATCTTGAATAAATAATTCATTTCTGTGAGCCTTAGTCTCCCTGCCAATAAAATGGGTACAACAATAGCACCAAAATCAGAGTTTACACAGGTAAGTGTTCCTTTGTGCTGCTTCATTTAAAAATATGTATTCACATAAGAATTCATGAATAATATTCATAGTGGATTTTTCCCTTTTGTGTGTGCCTGTTTGGGGGAGAGAGAGAAAGGGAGGGAGAGTGAAAGAAAAGAAAGAGGAGACAGAAAGGGAGAGGATAAATGGCATTTTTTTTTAATAGTCGAGGCTCCAAGGACAACCTGCGAGGGTTCAGGTCATGGCTCTGTGACTTGCATTCTGTCAGAGAGAGAGACAGAGAGGGTAAGCAAAATTAAATAATATCTACATCACATATTGAGGGTCCACCTTGGGAAGATAAGAAGTTCTTTCTCAAGAGGAATTTCTGTAGTGAGGTGTGTGAGTTTTTACCCTGTAGCTTCCCTCATCTCTGATTCTTGTTCATGTGCTCAGCAAATACCTCTCCAGTGTCTGCTATGGACCAAGTTCTGTGTTAGATGCTGGGAATACAAAAGTGAATACAAGTAAAGATGGTTCCGCCCAAGTAGAGCCTGAAGTATGCTGGGAGAAATACTCATTAATCAAAATCACACAAGCAAATGTGTAATTGCAACTGTGGTTAGTGTTATGACGGAAAGATTCACAGTGCAATTGAAAGCATGTAGAAGATAAATTTGACAAGGGACTTTAAGGAAAGCTTCCATGAAAAAGTAACCACTGAGATGATATTGGAAAGTGGACAGACTGGTGTTCTGGGTGGAGGGAACAGCACGCACAAAAGCCTGATAGCAAGAAGACACTTAAGGAGCACTGGGTGCAGCAGTGAAATGGAAGATTAGGTGGTGTGAGAGGAGGCCTTGCAGGGCCATTGTGGCCTAGGTGTTGAGTAACCTGCTCAAATTCTCAGTGCCTCAGTTCCTTATCTGTAAAATCAAAACAATGACATTGCTTAGCTCTTAGGTTGTTATAAGAGTTACATGAGTGAATATAAAATGTTTAGGACAGTTCCTGGAAGACAATATACCACATATCTCAGCTGTCAGTAGGAATTATATTATTATTTATTGGACACTACGATTATTACTGCTGGGAATGATAATGCTAACAATTACTCATTTGATGTGGCGGGTTGTAAGGTTTTGGAGGAAAATGATGAAAAGCATATAGACTTTAGAGTGAGATGATTTTAAAATATGCTTAACCTTCATTTCCACTTCTATAAAATGAAGGCAATAATTGCCACCTCTTGGGGTTAAGACGCCATTAAAGTAAGATCATGGTGTGCCAGCCTGGGACACGTGGCTGCCATGATGATTTTTTGTTTTAGAGAAGAGGGAGTAAGGGAGGTTAAGCCATCTACACCACAGAAACACAAATGCTTTGGCCATGTGTCTTTCCCAAAGTCCCTCGCCCTTCCACTTGCCAGATGCTATCTCCTCCAATGGAATCTGGGAACATTTAAGGGATGGGAAGTCTTTGGGTTTTTATATCATGGAAGGAGATAGCACCATGTGAATTGATGCCTCATTTAGGATAATTCTGTAGAGTTCATTTTTTTTCCTGCAGACTTCCCTCAGTAGCTATGTGAATTTTCACCATGCTGGCTGGACTAGGGTGGACACCTGATCAAAGCTGGGACAATCGGATTCACTCTCTGAGGAGATGAGGATCAGAAGCTGAATCATTCCAATCATGTACCATAGTTCAGCCAGAGTGATCCTTGTGAAAGGCGAATCTGGAAATCAATCGCCTCCTCCCTGCTACCAACACATCCTTGGCTCCCTGTGGCTCTTTTTCAGTCCAGCCTAGGCCACGATGGCCCTGCAAGGCCTTCTCTCACACCACCTAATCTTCCACTTCACTGCTGCACCCAGTGCTCCTTAAGTGTCTTCTTGCTATCAGGCTTTTGTGCGTGCTGTTCCCTCCACCCAGAACACCAGTCTGTCCACATTCCAATATCATCTCAGTGGTTACTTTTTAATGGAATCTTTCCTTAAAGTCCCTGGTCAAATTTATCTTCTACATGCTTTCAATTGCACTGTGAATCTTTCCGTCATAACACTAACCACAGTTGCAATTACACATTTGCTTGTGTGATTTTTGATTAATAAGTATTTCTCCCAGAATACTTCAGGCTCTACTTGGGTGGAACCATCTTTACTTTTATTCACTTTTGTATTCCCAGCATCTGACATAGAACTTGGTCCATAGCAGACACTGGAGAGGTATTTGCTGAGCACATGAACAAGAATCAGAGATGAGGGAAGCTATAGGGTAAAAACTCAGAGACCCCACTACAGAGATTCCTCTTGAGAAAAAACTTCTTATCTTCCCAAGGTCGACCCTCAATATGTGATTTAGATATTATTTAATTTCACTTTCTGTCTCTGTCTCTCTCTCTGATAGAATCTGACTCTGTTGCCCCAGGCATGGTGTCAACCTAGCTCACAGCAACGTCAAACTCTTGGGCTCGATCAATCCTCTTGCCTCAGCCTCCCAAGTAGCTGGGACTACAGAAGTCCACCATGATGCCTGGCTAATTTTTCCATTTCTAGTACAGATGGGGTCTCAAGCTTGGGGTTGGGGGGTCTCAAGCTCCTGAGCTCCCTCAGTCCACCTGCATCAGTCTCTCGAAGTGTTAGGATTATAGGCACGAGCCACCATGTGTGGCCTAATTTTGCTTTCTTAAGACTTCACATTTTCCCATTTTTGCTTTTTCTCCCTTGTGCCAAATACAAAACTAGTCATCATCTGAACTAAAATGAAAGTCTCCAGCTCCCACTGTCCCATACACAGGCTGTTTCCTTAAGCCAAGAATTTAAAACATGTTCTACAAAATGGCACTGGGGATCTAGCTTCAGATGGAGAAAGCCTGTCTTCAAGGAAAATAGCCATCAATTGCTCTTTTAAAAAGTAAGAAATTCTGTAATTAAAGTCCTAGTTGATACACATAATTGTATCTTGAAAGCCATTTCTTTCAGAATTGTAATTCATTATCCCAAAGCAATTTATCTCTGGTGCTTACATGTCAAAAAGTGTAAGAACTATCCTTACAGAAGGGCTGACTGAACTAATTATATTAGGCATTGTGATCTTTAATTAGATCAATGGGAGAAGAGCATCAGTAAACACCTTGGGAAGCCTTTGCTGCATTGGCTGGACCCTCCAAGGACCCCAGATCAATACTAATCCATAGGAAAGTGTTCAGAAAAACATGATGGATTAACAATGAGAGGAAGGATAATTTGGGTGAAATTAATCATTGTCGTCATAGCACAAAAGCAAAAATCGAATCGGCTTACAAAATGAGTCCAGAGTACTAAGGACCATGCCTTTCCTTGCCACAGTCTTACTCTCAGTTTTACAACCCATGATGTTCCGTTAGCAGAGACAAGTGACAGTTTCATCACCAATGCATACTATTCTTCACAGGAAAACTCTGGAATTATTTTGCTTACAATGATAACCCCCAAGAAACCCCCTGAGTATGAATCGCAGGGCAGGATCAGAGCTTTTCTCACTTACCAACTTCGTGGGGGACCATGGCAGAGACATTGATGAGATGGAAGACCCAGGCAATAGGTCTGTCTCTGCTCACCATTTAAATCTCGGTTTTGTAATAATTCATCGACAAAAAGGGGCATGTGCGTGCGTGTGTGTGTGTGTGTGTGTGTGTGTATGGCGGGGCATGTGTTTGCATGTATATAGGGTGGAGGTAGAAATTACTACATACCAATGGTATGTAGAATGGTTCCAAGTGCTGTAAATTTATTTTTTTCCACCATTCCTTTGTTTGGTTCTTCTTCCCTATTCCTTCTCTATGCCCTTTTCTTACTTCTGAGGGCTCTCTGAATTTGTCACAGATTTCAAAATTATTTTTTGAAGATCAGATCCTTGCAATATGTTTGTCCGCAGTCTATTTGTCTCCAGATAGGATGATATGTAATGATGTTGACAATGATAACAGTAGAAATGATGGTAGCTGTAACAATAATAACATGATGGCCAGACTCAGTGAGTTTATACAGTCTGTCAGGCACGATGCTGAGCGCCTCTGACAGGTACTATTAGTATCTCACTTCATACACAAAGAAACTGAAGGCACAGAGAGGGGAAGTTATTCCCAAATCTCACATCCAGTAAATGATAGACTACCAGTTCAAGTCCATGAAATATGACTGCAATTCCTGGGCTCTCAGCCATTATATTATAGTAAGGACCTCAAAGAAGGCATTTACCCTTTTTGCTTTCCTGATCCGGAAAAAGTCAGCCTTCTTCCCCTTCTGAACATGGAGAAAACGGAATCCCTAAAGGTCTGCGATACCCTCAATGCACGTAGAACTAGCAGGAAGAGGAGGAAGGTGGGGCTAGAGGGATTTCACAGTTTTTGAGTGAATCTCTGCCATGACTTATTCAGTGGGGTCACTCTGCTGTTTGCGTGGGTACATTCAAAGGCAAAGTCAATGAGGAGGAAGCTTAAATCAGCTAAGAGATATTCAGATGTTCATCGGGTGGAGCTCCCTATAGCTTGATAGAACACACAATGCTCAAGCTCTCAGGCAAAACTGGGCTTCCTGAGGAATAGGCAAGACTTGGTGATATAGGTTATCCTGGAACCTGAATCTACTGCATTCAGTGTAGACTGGATACCGTTCTTGTATTACATGTAACATGTCCAGACAATTCCTTTGAAACAGAGGTATGAAAGTGGCCACTGGTCCTTGTTGTTGGCTTTAACAAAGGATCCAAAGAACAAAGAATTGAGATGATCAGATTCTCCTGCTCATAGCATGTTATCCTTAGTGGGAGAACTCTCATTTACTTTACTTTATTACTTTTATTTTCTCTTTTCCCATAGAAAGTATACACATTAGTGCATTTACTACACAGAAGGTGCCAAGTATATACATATACACATTTTAAGAAAAGACTTTATTAAATTTGTAAAACTCAAGTCACATTTGACTTCTGCAATTACGAGAGGTGCTCAGTGTCACTTACATTTATTTTTTGTTATCAATATATATTATTACAATTTTAATATAATTTTTTCCTTTCTTAAAATGTGTATACATTTTTTGGCACCCTCTGCATATCAGTCAAGTAGCCTCCTGTGTTTTATAATCACTTAAAATACACCCGTACCCTTGAAAAGACACGGTTTTGTTTGTGTGTGTCTGCTTTTAGTTTGTGTAAGTAGCATTGTGGTATAAATCCAGGACTGTCTCTCAGCTTTTCTGTACTCATGTATTGTTTTATGTAGCATGGCACACAGATCTCAAGTTTTCTGGCCACCTCCTATTCTCTGCCTTCATTCATTGATTTGAAAACAATCAAAGGAAAATTGTATCTTATACTGTTTAATTTCTTTTTATTTATTTATTTTTTTACCTGATGCAATGAGGAAGTATAATGCCTGGGACGCATTTTTGATTTCTGGTTCATCCAAATGAAAGGACTAAAATCATTTTTGAATACTTGCCTAAACATTTTTGGAGCACTAGGTCAAGTATAGTATGCTCATTTAATTCTTACACCGATTCTATGAGACAGGAAACGTTGTCTCCATTTTATCTGATGAGGATACTGAGCTCGTGTCCTCAACGTGGAGGCTGCATATCTTTCTCAGGCTTCCAGAGCTTACAGAAGGCAGAGATAAGACTCAAATGTGTCTTTCCTCAAGTCGTTCCATAACTTACTTCTAAGTAAAATTGCACAGTGCAAGGCCAGTTTGCCCATATAATGCTCACAGAAATCTTACACCTAAATATCTTCCTTTTGCAGGTAAGGCACGAAGATGACTGTTTAGAGGAGGTGAAAAGGAAAGTTGGGTACCCCTTTCGAAAGAACATTGAATTTCTGGACAAAGAAAAGATATAAAAGTGGATTTAGCTTTGCTGAGATCCTGGCGTATATCATCAATGAATGGTGTAATTTATTTTTTAAGGGCCACTGACTGACATAAAAGTGCTAGGTTATTTCTGGAATGAGTATTTAGTTTCTAAACAAACCAACCCAACTACTCATGAAGCAAATCCCAAGATACCAACTGTAGTGTAAGTTTCAGAGGTCTGTCAGATGTGGAGATAACACTGGTCTGGTGGGTCATGGGCACCTTTGCCTCCATGGGCTCTGTACAGAATTTTGGAGTAGTTGTTCTTTAGAACACTGTTTTGGGGAAATTTTCCATCTTACCAACATTCCAGTTACAAAAACTAGCAACCTTGGGGAAGAAAAAAAGGTGAAGGAGAATCTGTGGTCATGACCCTGGGGTGTCCCAGGGAGGCCATATGAAGGGGTGAAGATGGTCTCTAGAACTCCACGTGTCTGGCCTGTCTTCACTGCCCTATAGAATTGCTGCTTCTCTTCATTCCCCATCTTCATAATGTACTATTGTTGCCCTACAGCTACCCCAATT
Source organism: Perodicticus potto (assembly GCA_963574655.1). Classification (NCBI taxonomy): domain Eukaryota; kingdom Metazoa; phylum Chordata; class Mammalia; order Primates; family Lorisidae; genus Perodicticus; species Perodicticus potto. The sequence goes on from CAUYRH010090098.1 coordinate 20,957, forward strand.
TTTGTGACATTTTGATAAGCAGAATAATTCCCCCTCCCCAGAGTAAGTTACATTTCATGACATAGGGGAATTAAAATTGCAGATGGACTTAAGGGTGCTAATTAGCTGGCCTTAAAATAGGAAGATTCCCCTGGATTATCCAGATGGGCCCAATGTAATCACATAATCCCAAGAGCACTTCCCAAGAAGTGCATCAGATTGCCAACCTATAGAACTGTAAAGTAATATGTTTGTGCTGATTTAAACCCCTAAGTATGTGATAATTTTCAGGGTAGCCAGTGAAAACTGATACAATAATAATAATGTAAGTATGGAGCAAATATCCCTTATCTGAAATGCTTGGAACCAAAAATGTTTTGAATTTAGGATTTTCCAGAAACCTCAAATCTGAAAATTTCCTTTGAGGGTATTGTTATGTTTAAAAAGTGTCAGATTTTGAAGTACTTTGGAGTTTGGATTTTCGGATTAGGGAAGCTCAACCTATATTTGTTGAGCACTTTCACATGTCAAGAGCAATGTGCTAAGCATCTTATATGAAGCCTGTGTTATCATTGCCCTTCGTGTACAGGTGAAAGAACTGAGGAATACAGTGATTAAGTAACTAGCCAGAAAATGGTAGAGGTTGATTCCAGGTGCCTGACTTTGTAACTTGTTCTCTTAAGGAAACACAGAGACTGACTGGCTGCTACTTGATTGGATTCTGAGTTCCATTAGAGACAACTTGATTGGCCCTGTATAAATCAGGTGGTCAGCTCTAGTCCAATCAGATATGCTCAGGGTGGTGGGATTATGTAGTATGATCAAGCCAGTTCAAATCTACCTCTGTTAAATGAAGAGGGCAGAGAAGAAAAAGATTCATGGAACAGCTATTGATCCCACCAGAAGCTGTCTATTACAGAGTTCCCTCATTTGTGGCCTTATCACCACAGTCTTCTCCCCTTCTATCCTCCACTAATGTCGTTGCAGAGGGAATAGCCTGAAAAAAAAAGAGATGGCAAAAATATTTTCTGTTTCCCTAACTTTTGGGGAACTGAAACCTGCAAGTCCCTTCCTCAGGCCAGTGGTCTGAAGAGGCAGGGAATTTCTCTTGGTCTTTGTGCCACATAAGATAGCTCAAGGAAACCATTTGGGCAGAGGTCACAAGATCTTAGCTGAATCTGGGAGGGGCAGAGTTCACTAGGGCCTCCTAGTTGAAGATTGGGTTAACCTGGATGGAAGTCACCAGATAGTTGCAGAGGCCAGAGATTATCTGGGCTCAAGATTGGGATTATGAAATCAGAACCTCTAAAAGCTCTGCGCTTCTCCGCAGAAGCAGGAATTTGGATTTTGAGACTTTTGGCCATTTCCTGCCTTTGTCAGCAAAGTAATAAACTTCTCTTCCCTTCTCCTCAAATTGTCTCTTTTTCTTTCTTTCTTTCTTTTTTTTTTTTAATTGAATCATAGCTGTGTACAATAATTCAATCATGGGGTACAGTGTGTGGCTTTCACATACAATCTGAGATATTTTTATCAACCTGATTGACATAACATTCATGAGATTTTCTCATTTACTATGTGAAAATATTTTTGATCTGTATTTAGAATTTTTCTCCTGACCCTTCAAATATGCATCACAAGTGTGATCTCACCCTTTATCCTCTCTCCTCCCCTTCCCTCCCTCTTCCCTTTTCCCATCTTCTTGTGCAATAATTAAGTTGTACTCTTTACTTGAAAGATATAAATTTGCTTCATATTAGGGGTGTATACATTGGATACTTTTTCTTCCATTCTAGAGATGCAAACTAATACATTCATTTTGGAAAGACGTTTGGAGAATACTCAGAGATCTAAAAATAGACTTGCCATTTGACCCTATAATTCCTCTACTTGGTATATACCCAGATGACCAAAAATCACATTACAACAAAGATATCTGCACCAGATTGTTTATTGCAGCCCAATTCATAATCGCTAAGTCATGGAAGAAGCCCAAGAGCCCATCGACACACGAATGGCTTAATAAACTGTGGTACCTGTATACCATGGAATATTATGCAGCCTTAAAGAAAGATGGTGACTTTTCCTCTTTCATATTTGTCTCTTTTTCTAATGTGGCTTTAGGTGACAAGTGCCAAACTTTTGGTAACAATGTGGACTAACATCCCCTTCCGACCAAGTGGGTAGGTTAGTGGCCCACAGAAACATTTTAAAGCACTTTTCCCTCGTGTACATACCTTATCTTGGCATTTGTTCTTTGAAATGCCCAAACTGATGTGTCTGCTCTATTTGTTAGCCTCATAAGGGGCTCTTTGTGACCAAGGAAATAGATCTTATTTTGGACCAAAGAATTAGACAAGAAGCATATAATTTCCATCTAGACCTTTAATTAGCAAATCTAAACTTCCTGGGTTCTCTTGCCCCCACTAGAGGAATGTCAATGAGGCTCACAGGCAGCCATCAATTTAGACTTTCCTGTTGCCCAATAGTCAATGTGCCTTAACCCACAGAATTAACCCATGGGGAGTTAAAGGGAATGGGGTCTCACAGAGGCAGCCTGAGTTCTTCAGAAAATATAAAACTTCTCTAATGTAGTCAATAGTAATATGAAACCTATAGATAAACAACTACAAACCCACATGAGACAAAATCATAATTATATTCAAGTAAGGGGGAAGGGGAGGAGGAAAAGGGGAAGAGGAAGGGGGACTGGTAAGCCTCTACCTAATGGGCACAATGTAAGGGTACACAGCACACACAATGGGTGAAGGGCTCAAGTACAACTTGAACTTTACCTTAGAAATATGAACAATGTAACCTAAACATTTATACCCTTATATTAATTTGAAATAAAAAAGAGACAACAATAATAATATATATGTATGTATACAAACATATATATGTCTTGCAGAAATAACGATAGTGATGAGAGCTCTAGGGCACAGACTCTACAGAGGTGTATGTGACTGTGCTGGGCAGCACCACCTCTCAGGAGACTAGGTACCATGTTTCTGAGGACCGTGGAATAGAGGGAGAAGGGGAGGCTGGGAGCCCTGACACCACACAGAGATGCTCCTCAACACACTTGCTAGTTCCTCAACAGTTACAGCATTTCTATTGCAACGAGTGCCCTTGTAGTTGACATGACAAGACTTTTTCAATTCCAAGTTGCACATCTTTTCACATTTTGCCATTTTCCGTAAGCACAGTGTGATGGACAATTGATGTGTATATTTAATTTTGTTTTTCTTCTAGAAAGATGCCGTTAAATCAATCATGAGTCTTGCAAATATGGCATTGTAGAATTATAAAAATGTGGTAATAAATCTTACTTAGGGATGGTTACTTTGGTCGGGTGTCCAACCTTTTGACTTCTCTGCACCATATTGGAAGAAGATGAGTTGTCTTGGACCACACATTAAATACATAAACACTAACAAGCTAATAATAAAAAAAGAGAAAAAAGGTCTGTGCATAATTTTTGTGGTATCCACCTCAATAGACAAGCAGAAAAGTATTTACATAATCTACATGCAGCCCGTAGGCCACAGGTTAGACATTCCTGTGTCTAGATGGACAGAGAAAGAGATCTTGTCTTTCCCTGGTCTGGAAGAGAGGGACTAGGTCCTTAGACTTAGTTTCTTCCAGGATGTACAGAAGTCAGAAGGTTCATTCTTTTTACTAGAATTCTCTGAAAGGCCCCTGTGATGGTTTATTTTAGTTGACAACTTGACAGGATTAAGGAATACCAAACTAGGTGGTAAGGTATTATTTCTGGGTGTGTCTGTTAGTGTGTTTGGGGAAGAGAGCAGCATTTGAACCAGCAGACTAAGTAAGAGACATCCTCCCGCATTGTGGGCAATCCAACCAGCAGAGGGTTCTGATAAGACTAAAAAGCAGGAGGAGTGAATTGGTTCTCTCTCTTCTCCAGCTGGAATACCCTTCTTTCCCTGCCTTCAGACATCAGAGTTCCAGATTCCCCATCCTTGAGAGTACAGGCCTTGACGTGTGGCCCCCCACAGTCTCCCAGGCCTCTGGCCTTGAGCTGAGAGTTACCGGGTCAGCTTCCCTGGGTCTGGGACCTTTGCACTTGACTGAGCCATGCTGCCAGATTGCCAGGTTCTCCACCCTACTCACGGTCTGCTATGGGACTTCTCAGCCTCCATAACCTCGCCAGCTGATTCCATTAACGCATCATCTCTCATATCTCTCTCTCTGTGTCTTACTTGTTTTGTGCCTTTAGAGAACCCTGACTAATACAGCTTCTAAACTGGTAAATGAGGTTGCTTTCTGTCTGACCTCAGGCCCCAGGCCAGGAGGCAGGTAGGGGTCTCCAGGTCTGTGCCTCTATGTCCTAATCCTAGACTTGACCTTGCATAAGTGGGTCCTTCCTGGGTGTGCCTTCAGGCCCAGAGGCAGAAGTCCCTCCATGCAAAGGGGGAGAATGAGGGAAAGAGTGAGCCTTGGCATACTAACTCTGCATGGCTTGTTGAATAACTGACTTGAGTACTTGGCTCTTTATTTCACAGAAACCCGCTACTCTTCTAAAAGTCAGAATTAGTAGGACTTATTCTTACATAGAACTCTGCAGTTATAGGAAATGGTTAAGGCCTGATGCTAATTCTTCATATGAGCGAATTTTTATATGAATGGCCTCAATCAATGTTCTTAACAGTTCCCACTAGACAGATGAGGGGATTAAGAATCAGAGCTTTCTCGGGGTCAGGGTCACATAGAAAACAAATGGCAGAGCCAGGACTCGAATCCAGATCAATGTCACATCAAAGCCCGTCTCTTACTCACTCCCCACATGGACTGTCTGCCATAAGCAGCACCTTCTCCATGCACACGGCGTCCAAACCACACCTCCAGCCACATGGTGTTAATGCTACCAGGGCGAGCAAAGGGTAGCGGCTTCTATGTAAACATACTCTTCCATGCAACTTGACTTTCTGCGCTTCTGGAGCTTGCAGGCTGGTGGGTGGCAGAGAAGGAAGGAGCAGAAGACAAGAAAACACACTGTGAACAGCAGAAGCAGGAGCTAGGGCTTATAAGCAGGAGCCAGGGCCTATGGATGTGCCCATGGAGGAAGCCAGGACTGTTTCAGTCAGCCCAGGTCCTATTTCCCCATCCACCACTTTCCTCTTCCTTCCAGGCCGTGATAAATCGGAGGAGGAGACGTTTACACTTGCCCAAGTTCCAAGTCAGCAGGGAAAACCGCATCCTCCTGTCTGTCGCTAGGAAAAATCATTGTGTTGGGATAATTATGAATCACGCTTTGATCTGTCTCTATATCTGCAAAGCACAAATATCAGCCGGTGAGAGGTCTGATTGCTATCGTTCACGTTTGTATTTTGAATAACACAAGGCTTAGTGGCGAACACGGGTAAATAATTTACTCTAGTCTGAAATACAAGCTGTAGGCAATAAACATGAGATCAAACGTGGGGAACTGCAGTAGGGTAACAAACACACTGCTGCCGGCCAAGGGCTTTTCTAAATTCACTGCTGGAAGAAAGTGGGGGAGATGACAACAGGTGGCGTGTCAGCCAACGTCTTTCTGGCTACTCCCCAAATAAAATAGTTGTGCTAACATCAAAGGAGGAGGCTGGAGAGGTGAATATCAATTGTGAGCATGGAGGGGGGTGTGATGGATGAAGGACAGATCCTCCTGCTTCTAACGCCAAAACAGTTCCTTTCCCCAGCCCAACCCCATGGTCACACCAAGCGGACTGGGCAGCAATGCCAATTTCTTATATCTCCTTAAAAAAAATCCTTCTAAGCCACAGGAGTGAACAATAGTGGAGGAAAGAAATGCATGGTCTGATTTCTGGGGCAGAAATAAAAATTAACAAATGTAGTTTCTTGTGATATGGGAGTTTGTTTGATGCTTTCGTTCTAACATTCCATTTTTTTGAGGCAGGATTTGAAATGCAGCTTCATGCAGCATGATCGCAAGGAAATTCAAGTCAACAGCAAAATTTCTGGAGTGAGCAAAGAGTGAAAATAAACGCATGAACGTCCTACCAATGGTTGCTGCGGGCAGTGGGAGGGTGGCCCCACGTGGTGCCTCCTTCCTACCGTATAGCGTGATCCCACGGAAATGTCGGGGCTGCCGTGTTGTCCTTAAGATCGTTCTGGAAAGAAACAGTAGACCTCTGTGAGGGGAATGAAACTTCCGGGCACCAGCTGATCTGTGGTATGTGAGAAGGGTACCGACTTGCCCTCACAACTCTCTGCTTCGTTAACAGCAACTATCTGGGACAGTGAGGTGAGAAGGACTCCGAGATCAAAGGAATAAAAGGCCTTACAGAGTAGCAATGTCCACATGTGGGCAAGAAGTGATGTCTTTAATATCTGGGTTTGAGGTCATACACGCGAGTTTGAAACCTGCCCTTAAGCATATGGGTTTTGAGCCTTAACGTTTCATTCTCACTTTCTGGGATCAGCTACCTAATCTGTTTCCACACTGTGGGGATTACGTGGAATAAGATTACGTGAAATACATTCCTCTCCCTCTTCTCCTTCCCTCTCTTTTTCAAGTTTCAAAGACCATAGGAGAATGTTATTCCCTTTTCAGAATTTCAATACATTTAGCATCAATCTAAATACTTTAACTCACCAGGGGAAGGCCCCCGCTTAGAGAGGCGTGGGGGACCCTGCCCTTGTGTGTCAGACCTACATAAAACTTTTGAGGGTTATGGGTTCCAGACATCAGCTGCACCTACAATACCTGTTCTTTGCTGTTTTCAGTGCAGCCATAAGAAGATGAACATGATACAGTTGACAGGCCTAGAAGATGGGGTGGTATCAGGACTAAATAGTGTTAGAAGGACCTGTCAGGGAGGAAAATGGAAAAATGCTGAACATACTGCACACAGTACTGAGCTAAGCAGATTACAGATGGAATTTTTGGGATTCCTCCTCAGAGGCCAGAAGCCTAGAACTTTAATAGCTCCATACTCCTAGAGGTAAAGAATTTCTTGATTGAGCTGAGAAATGCACTTCCCATCCATTGGACTTCAACTGGAGCAGACTATCCAATTTTAGATTCTCTGTGGCTCTTATATTTCTCTTTAATATTCTCCATATTTCTCTGGAGGCTCATCCACTCTCTTAAGAGACATATATGTTTTAAGTCCTGGCCTGAAGAACAGTAAGTCAACAAAACGCCAATAATTGGTCCTGGGGAGAACTGGTCCATATACTGTCGCCATTTTCATTTTAATAAAGTTCTTTGCAGAAGGCTGATGGCAGGGGAGCGGAAAATGCTGGTAAATTTAGGATTCCATCCAACATGCATTTAAACCCCAGTTTGCTACCTTTGTTTCACCTCTCTGAGACTCATGTCCTCATGTTAAATGACATTAAGTCCTTATGCGTTTTGGAATTTCTGTAAGATCTGAAGTTTACTGGCACTGATTTTATAGCAGGTGTTGTTGGCACCCAGTGTCACTTTCCCTCTTCCAAGCAGGTTCACTGTGCGCTGGCTGCCAGTGTGCCTGAGACTGGTGAAGCAGAGCACCCCCAAACAAGTTACACGATGTGGATGTGTTAACTACAGATGAGCATCAGGGGACAACAGCAGCCAAGGACTCACCATGAGCTGGCACCACAGCTCAGGAAATCTGCCTGGGTGCATCGAGCCTTCCTTGCACCACAGCTAAGGGGCTTTGAGACACTGCCCAGCCCAGGTTTTGTGCCTCAGAGAATCGTGACTCACGGGGCTGAGGAGGTCCCGCTCTGGGGAGGGGCCGCCGTAACCCAGCCTGGGCTGCCCAAGCCAGTTCCTCCCTGGGTCAGGATGTATTCCCAGCACATTCTAGTTATTTTTGAGAACTACAAGTAAGCGTGGAGAAGAGCTGGGTCAGTGTAAGGCTACTCAGAGCACCACCATGCACCCTTGGCCCACCTGGGACTCTGGCTGCAAGCTGGTGCCCACCAACGGTGTCCCACCTCGCGTTCTTACTGTCTCTGCTTTTCTGTCTTGGTTCACTGGGGTCTCACAGAGGTGGAGTCTAGAATTGCAGAGGCCTTCACACCGACAGGACAGCCTTCAGCCAATGGGTGATCAACATCAACAGCAGGTAAATGCCCCAGCTCCTGTGCTCAGAAGGCACATTCGGCACATTCATTCCACACAGCTCTATAGAAGGCCCCAGCGGGGAGTGACGTCTGGCTGCCTGGAGTCCTAACCAGCTCCACGTGCTTCCTTCACCAGCTCTCCTTTCTTCCCCTTTTCTTTTACTCCACTCCTTCATTTCCACTTTGGAGACAGACTCTCACAGTCCCTGCACCCAGGTCTTCATCTCAGGTTTTCTTTTAGGGAGATTTTGAACTGACACTTGAGTGATGCTAAATATTCTTCCTCTTTCTAACACTCTCCCTCCTTCATCTCCCATTCATGGGTGACTCGATTTCTCCCTAAAGACAGAGAAGATTAAAGAATTCCTCTTTATCCCCTATATATCTCTGTCCACCTCTCTCTTCCTTTCATTCTTTGGGAAATAGGGTTCCTCTCCCTCTAGAACCAACACTTTTATTTTGTTTTGCATAAAGCAGGTTCTTCATCAGGGTAATCTTTTTCTACCATTTTTCCCTCAGTTGCTTAAACCAGAAATGTGAAGACATCTTTTTCTTATCTGATGAGATAAGATATTTTGGCAATTGCCAAATTATGAATGTTTCTTAATTGCCAAACTATGAATGTTTCTTAATTTTATCTGTTTCTCTCTGTGTTAACCTTTCCTGGGTATCTGGTATGTGCTAAGCATCTTATGAGCTTTGCAAGCTTAATCTCATTTATATCCTTGTAGGAATGCTAGCATTGTAGTTTTAAATGGTAGTATTTTTATTCCCATTTGCAATTGACAAAGCTGAGGCCAGGAACTTGCCCAAGGTTGTACAAGTGAGTACATAGGAATGTGGGTATTGATCCTAATGGCGCAGCTCCTGCTCTCACCACTCTGCTGTTCCACCTGCACATTTTGGAAGGCGTTGCCCCGTGGCAGCTCCTCCCTGCTCTTTCCCTCTCAGGGACTCTTGCCTTCTGCCTTTATTGATAATGAAGTCTCCCCTGTTTCATACACTAGACTCACACAAATGACTCATTGGATGAATGAGCCTTTATGTAACCAAATTTTCCTCTTCTATGCATTATGATTTGCATCAACATGTAGCTGTTCACTGTTGTTTGTCATTGTTAAATAGAGGTGAAGCTTTATGGACTTCGGAGACAGGGGGCCTAGGATTAACCCCACTCCTATCACCCACTGGTTATGTGACCTTGAGTGACTCGATATTCTCAAGGCTTAGTTTTCTCATCTGCAAAGTATAGATTAAAAATAATTCCTACCCTGCAGGTTTGTTGAGAGAAGTGAAGTGATAATTTATACATGTAAATTACTCTTCCGTTCCATGTTTCTGACACATAATTAACATTTATTATCCTGTGATAGTAGCGGCAGCAATGCAGTGGTAATAATAGTAGCGGTGATAGCATTCTGGTTGGTAGTATCAGTAATAGTAGCAGCAGTAATGGGAGTATTAAACCTGGATGTCAAGAGGATCTCCCAAACACATGCAATCTTTGGGAGATAGACATAAACCTAATTTCCAGGGCCAGGAGAAGGTTAATGCCTTCCCCAAGAGTTTCACACATTTTTACAGTAATATTGTCTCTCTCTTTCCACTCTTGCCACTTCCTATTTTCTGCAGAGCATCCAGAAAATGCCTTTAAAAACTCAGATAGTGTCACTTCTGTGCTCCAGACCCGTTAGTGGTCCCCCACTTCCCACCGCACTCCGGGCACAATCCAGACACCCTGCCACGCTGCAGCGCTCATGAGTCTGCGGACCAGCTCTTTGCACGCCCCAGCTGTGGATCTGCTGGAGACCTGGCTCTCCTCAGACGTGTGAGCTGCTCCCTTGCAGTGCTCAAGCCTTCCTTGCACTACAGCTAAGGGGCTGTGCAGCTGTTCTCTCTGCCGGAAGGTCTCTGACCTCAGATAGCTCACCATTCACTTTCCTTTGCACGCAGGTCTCTGCTCAAACATCTCCTCCTCCTGGAGGCTTACCCTGCGCACCACGTGCCATCATCACACCATTGTCTTGCCATCGTTTACTTTCCTCCTTGGCACTCAGTGTCCTGGTTGTGCTGTGTCCTACGGTCTCCTCCTCCCACTTGAATGGGAATCCCATGAGATTGGGATTCTTCTACTGTATCCACTGCTGTGTCCCCAGAGCTAGAAGAGTGTCCTCCTGGACATGCCAGTCATGTTTGTGTCCTAATTCAATGAAATGGTTTAGTCTCACAGGTCATCTTACCATTGTGCCATGAATCCTGGCTCCAGCCTTCTCTGTTCCGATCCAGACACAAAACTCAGCCTTTTCCTTTATTTCCACAAAAGAAAACACTAACAAAAGTGCTCAGGTAGGGCCTTTGTGAGTTGGTGAATTTTATTGGAATTGTGGATGTTCAAGACAGGCACGAAAGAGATCCCAATGGAAGCAATACAAGAAAGTTCAGGAAAAACTCCTTGTTATTGAAACGTGCAGTCACTGGGCCTAAGGGTCTCCGTGGGGCCCTTCATCACCCTGTGTCAGCCTCACCTCCTCTGACCGGTGGCAGGCTCCTCGCTTTCCCCTCCACACTTTGCTTTCTTCCTTCACTTCCCGCTCTTCTCCCAGAAAGCCACATAGCTTTCTCTCCTTCCGCATCTCGATCTTTTCCAAAGTCCAGGCACTCAGCATTTTTCTTCAATCCCCAAGTGACTTCTCAAAAGGCTTTCTCTCAACAAAAACACGTATAAAAGGAATTTCTGATGCCAAATAATAACATGATCAAACTCTCCACATCTGCCGTGCTTAACGTTAGTTTTAGATTGTCACCCCTTTGGGAAGAAGAACCAGATTTTATTGAACTCAGAAAACATTAGAAAACACGTGACCAAGGGACCGACTCTCTGTAGGCTTGGGGTGCACAGAGAGGAAAAGATGAGAATTTGACTCTCCTGGGGACCACTGTCTCTGAGAGTAAGAAAACCACTATTTTGGTGTTAAACAATAAGCCCAACATTAAGGTCCATGGAAAGTCTAGGAACACGCAGAAGTGTCATCACAACCCGGAGAGATTCATTTCACATCTCTCCCTCCAGACTGTCATTTCCTTCAGGGGAAGATTTCCCTGAGAAGGACTAAGCCCTGTTTGTTGTCATTTTACTCCAGATGCCGAGAAAAAGGATAAGATAAGCCTGGTAAATATTTGTTGGACGAAAGAATAAACGATGGGATGAATTTTTAAAAAAATAAAGCATGATGGCAAGAATAGAGAGGCGGAGGAGGAGGCAGTGAGAACGACGGCGTCACCAGGACTGGGCTCTGGAGAATGGAGCCCAGGGGTGGGGAAGAGTGTCCTGGACACGTGAGACACCGCGTGCTAAGGTGTGAGTGTGCAGGACGGCTTTGGAGTTGGAGCTCTGTGAATGGATTAGTGAAACTGGAACATGTAGCAGGGACATGGGCTCATGAAGGACGGGGGTCCAGAGGCCAGCAGGACCTGGTGCTTACCGCACCCTCTGTGCTGACTTTAACGCGGTGCTGCCTTCAGAATAAGCGTGCGTTGCATTCGTGGTTTTAAACTTTTAGGTGTCTGGTTCCTTAGCACGCATAACAGACACATGCATTCTCGATTTTCACAAGATTTTGATTCTGGATCTCTAGGTTAAAAGTAGTCAAAGGGTGGTCCAAAGGCAGTAGTGTCAGCATGTCCCTGAAACTGGTTAGAAAAGCACATCCTCAGGCACCCGCAACTTCTGGATCAGAAACTGGGACGGAGCCCAGGAGTCTGTGTTTTAACAAACCTTGCACAGAATTGCAGATGTATACACGAGTTTGAGAACCACTGATCTGAAGTATGGGGCTGAGAAGTTATACTAGAAAACAAAATACAAAACCCTATGATTTGGATAATCTGTCCAGGTTGAGAACCTTTCTCCAAATGTACCCCCTGTCTTTATTGCTACTGGCTTAGCACCACACTGACAGATGTACTGTGCCTTTGGGGCTAGCCTGGGATTCCTCCAAAAGACTTGTGATCACGAGGTTCTTAATGGAAACAGGAAATACGGTGCAATCCGGGGAGGGAGGAGATCTAGTCTCCTATGTTCATATGCTCCAAAGGAGGAAGGAAAAGCAATTGCCTCTTTCCTGAATAGGTTGAATTATAGACAAGAGATGCCCCAAGAAAATAAAGAGAAGCAAATTTAGAACAAGCAACAAAAGACATTTTCCCATTCAGCATCCACTCAACCTGCAGAATTTGGGTGGTTTACATCTTTCGATGAATATGCAAGATGGCTCCTTCCACCCAAATATAATTAACACCATTCAGTATTTTTATTCAGCAGACAACATGCCATATAGACAATATTAAACAGACAATACTCAATTATAATGAATAATTTTATTAAATAGACAACTTAATGATAAGAGACTTCTGAAAGCTTGTTTTCTGTTTCGTTTATTCTTGGATCAACCTCTGGAAGAAACATGATTCCCTGTGTCTGAAGAATTGTGCTCTTTGAATGAGTGACAAGTACACACCTTCTTCCTCATCTCGACCTGCCCTGGTGGTTGTCTTTCTTACTCAGACACAAACCTCGGTGAGAAATGGGGAGTAAAGTTAATGGCTCTGGGGAAAAAAGATCAGATGATACGGTGGCCCTGTTTTCAAAATTAGGAAATAAAGGTCCTGAGACAAGAAATGCCTTGCCTGAAAGACACAGTTAAATAGTAGTAGATCCAGGATTTAAACACTAATTTTCTGACACCATTTTGAAACTAAAGAGCATTCTATGAATAAGGGTTGATTTTTCACAGCCAATAATGTTAACCTGAACTGGCTTGAGAAGGCGTTGCTGAGTAGACTTTCTTTTGAGGACAAAAAAAATTTATAATTATACTAATTGTGTGGAAGTGAGAGCTTCTCAAACACATGAAGGGTCCTGAAACACCTTGTTGACTATTTTAAGTGTTGCCATTATGACCTTGCTTATAACATAAATTTGTTTTATTTTTGAGGGAGTGTTTGGTTAGTAATAAAAGCTCTAAGCTACCCTGTGTTTGAATGGGGATAAATTAAAGTTATGGGAAGCCAAATTAATAAGGTTCTGAAGGACTCTTTAGTCTGGCAGAGAGGCTGGGAATGGAGTGGGCTCAATAATAAGGATCAAATAATAATAGTAATAGCAAACACTTGTTAGCAGTGCCTGGCTCCTCTTTGATGGGGTTGCCAGATTAAGCAAATAAAAATATAGAGTACTCAATTAAATTCAAATTTCAGATACACAGCAAATAATTTTTTAGTATAAGTACATTCCTCTATTTTTCTTTTTTTTCCTTTTATTAAGTCATATACAGACGGATCATGAATACATTTATGCATTTGTGGGGTACAATGTGTTGATTTTTTATACAATTTGGAATGCTTACCTCAAACTAATTAATATTGCTTTCATTCCTCTATTTTTCTTTGCTGATACTGTCAACTCTAAGTGAATCAACACCACTCAATCTTTGCAACCCTATAAGGTAGGTTGAATTCTAATTTCCGTGATACAGATGAGAAAATGGAGGCAGCAAGTGCCAGGCAGAGTTGTCTAAAGTGACAAAGCTACTGTATGGCAGAGCTGGGATTTGAACCCAGGAGGTCTGGCTCCAGAATCCATCCATTTAACCATGGTAATATACTGCCTCACTCAAGAGGTGAGACAACTGTTGGGTCAGCAAATATTCACTCTGTGTCTGGGGGACTTGCTGACTTCCAGATGCCTCCTGCCCCGTCCTCATGTCCACAGATTCTGAGGCAGTGGCATTAAGGGTGCGTCCTTGGCCTTTACTGAAGATGATTAACCTGAAGTTTGTGAACCTCTGAACGAGGTCACCTCTGCCCTTTATGATTCTCAATTCCAGCTGCACACTAAAATTGGTCTCCCGGGGAGGTTGCAGCTTTCTTCATTGTGGAATGGAGCCCGTGCACGGAGTAATTGACCAACGCAGGAGCCGAGGCTGAGAATCACTGCTGTGTCACCTCCCAGCAATCACTTGATTTGACGGTAAAGGTGAAAACCCATGGCTGAAAGACAGAGAGTAAGTTTCATGATGTCCCTTCATAATAGCAAAACTTTCCCTCACCTGGCATCTGAATATTTATTTTTGAGTTAGTTCTTTCAATGTACTTAGGCTAAGCACCTACTATGAGCTTGGCGGGGAGTTCTGTAGAATCAAAGATGAAAGAGATGCATGCTTGGGAAGCAGGGTGGCATTTGGGAAGACTGTGCTTTCATCTTCACTCAGATGCTCCAACTTCTCTACTCCACCCAACCCCCCTTTCAGATAATCGGGAGCAGAATTCTGATTTCATTTCTCAGACCCACCCGGTGTGAGAGGAGCTGCCGAGGGAACACTCACACTCCTGTCTGACCTTCTGTTCTATATTCCAGTCTCTCCCAAGCTCTCCAGGAATCTAGAACCCCAACAGCTACCATGTAAATACCTGCCTGTGGTTTGATATTTGGCCACTGCTGCAGAGTTTGTCCTGAGGGCAAAGAGTAAGGGATGGAGTTGGGGTACTGGGACTTTCTTTTGTGGACTCTCGGGATTCTGCATCCCAGGAGTTTGAGAGCCTCCAGGTGGGTAGCTCACTCCATTTTAGAGATGAATTATTGAAGCCTCAAAGTTACTAATGCCCAACATCTTTCATTCATTTTCAAAATATCAACGAAGTGCTGGGTGCTGGGCTAGATCATGGGAAAACAAGGCTAATCAACCAATAGGCCCCAGTCTCCACGGGGCTTATATTCCCTCTAAGTCCAAATGACACAGCTTCCTCCTCATCAACATAGTGCAGACACAGAATTCTAGGTTTAATTGCAATGCTCCTGGAAGCAAAAGGGACACTTGCCTTTTCCACCCTAACTACTACTCTAACACAGTGTACAAGCAGCACCATTTCAGGTGCAGGCTGTGGGATGTAATGCTGAAATTTGGGACATTTGAGATATAGACCCTGGTTCCTTGAAACAGGCTCTGGCCAGGAGTGGTGGCTTACGCCTATAATCCTAGCTAGCACTCTGGGAGGCCGAGGTGAGGGGATTGCTAGAGCTCAGGAGTTCAAGACCAGCCTGGGCAAGAGTGAGACCTCATCTCTCCTAAAAATAGAAAAACTAGCTGTGGGTCATGGAGGGGTCCCTGTAGTAGCAGCTGCTCGGGAGGCTGAGGCAGGAGGATCCCTTAAGCCCAAGCGTTTGAGGCGCTGTGAGCTATGATGACATCTCAGCACTCTGTTGCCCATAAAAGAAGCAGAGTGACAGAGTGAGACTCTGTCTCAAAAAAATAAATAAATAAATAAAACAAACAAACAAATAAATAAAATAATAGGAAAGAAAAGAAAAGAACCAAACTCTGGCCAGCCCCTCATACCAATTCTCAGCATTCGTTAAGCACCTCCTAAGATGATCCCTGTATTAGTCACTTTGTGATGCTACAAAGATAACACCTGAGGCTGGGTGATTAATAACGAATAAGAAATCAGCACACTGTGCCCCACAAATGCATAAATGTATTCATAGTCTATGTGTATATGACTTAATAAAAGGAAAAAAAAATAAAAATTAAAAAAAAAAAGAAAAGAGGTTTATTTGAATCACAGTCCTGCAGCCTGTACAAGAGCCGCTGAACCAGCATCCGCTTTGGGGGAAGATTTCAGGGAGCTTCCAATTAAGGTGAAAGGTGAAGGGGGAAAGAGGCGTGTCACCTGGTAAGAGCGGGAGTGAGACAGAGGTGCTGCCAGGCTGTAAACAATCAGCTCTGGCGGGAATGAAGAGACAGCTCACTCTACCGCAGGGAGCCATTTGTGAGGGGTCTCGTGATCCCAGCACCTCCCACCAGGCCCCACGTTCAACACTGGGGGCCAATTTCCACACGAGGTTTTGAGGTGCCAGACATCCTCAACCATTATCAATAACCACGCCGAATGTGCATGCAGCCCTTTTAATGTCCAAGACTCTATGAATTGCCTCATTTTAAGCTCAAAACGAAGAACTACAAGGTTGAATAGGCCATGCAAGAACCAGAGATTTACCTGCAAACAGCCTCACTCCACAGCAGTGTTTCCTGAGCTGTTTTTCAATGTCATTCCTCTAAGGAACCTTTTATTTTATTTATTTTATTTATGTTTTTATTTTTTTATTTTTTTAATTTTTAATTTTTTTTTAATTTTTTTTTTATTTTTTATTGAGTCATAGCTGTGTACAATAATTCAGTCATGGGGTACAGTATGCGGGCTTCACATACAATCGGAGATATTTTTATCAACCTGATTGATATACTAAGGAGCCTTTTAAACATTTTTCCCCCTAATTAGCTCCCATGTGAAATTTTATTGTCATAGTTCTAATCTTTAT
>CAUYRH010090100.1:0-32352 GCA_963574655.1 Perodicticus potto
GTCTTGTGATTTTTTTTGAGGTGAAATTTAAGTTTTTGTGTGAGTAGTACTATTATACCTATCTTGAGTGTCTTGCTTGTACTGTATCACATCATACCTTTGTTTAATTCTTAATAAACTGTTCACTTGTTAAAAAAACAATTTAGTTGTTAAGATAACATTACACACATACATGTATATATAGCATAAAACAAAATGAAAGGTTAATAAGATTAAAAAATGAACACTTTTAATCATCCCTGTGAAAAAGAAACTGATTCTCTGACCCCGCAAGCCTGCCACGTTGCCTTTCCCAAGTATGATGCCCTCTCTCTTCTAAGAGTAACCACCAGCCTCCCTGCCCGCTCTGTCCTCCCCTCCACTTCCCTGCTCGTCTCTCTTTTCTTTTCTGTCAAAATATTAGGCTACAGTTTTCACTGTGTGTTTCTCTGGCAGCTTTTATTGTCTGCAGGGATGTTATTCTACTCCTTATTTTTTCTTTGAGTAACTGTGTGGGATTTGACTTCAATCCTTTTTTGCTACTTATGTTTATAATATTAGATTTCCTGAACTTTTTGAAAGGAGGCATAATTTAAGAGTTTTTCTCATTTCACAATGGTAGAACACTGTCTTCTGTTGTTTTTTAAACGTTAAAAAACCATGGTACCTCCCTTCCTGAGATATTCTGATTCTGTTTCCCCCTACTTTGCCTGGAATTCTTCCCCTTTTTTTCTCTTTTCTAACCTGCTCAGTTTGGATTCTGTTCCTAATAGTTGCTCCTCAGTTGGCATTTGTTCTGGATGGGGGCTGGTGAGCTTTGAGGGGTTGTTAGGTTCTGTCTTCCCTGGCCTTGCAGACTTTGCCTTTGGCACTCACAGGGGTTGGAGATACTTCCCCCGTCAGGTGCTGTTCTCCAGCTGGCCAGCTGGTTATTGTGAAGTGCTTAGGTCTGTCTGGGTGCTCTGTTGCTTCCTCTAACATAGATGTTGATACCATGCAGATCTTGTAGGCATGTCTACCCATTAGTGTTTGAGGGTTTGTAGGAATTCCATGTCAGTTGGTTTGTTGTGATTATTGTCCATTGGTTTTTAGTTTTGCAATCCTGATGACTTTGTGTGTCTTTATGGGGGATTTGGAGAGATTAAATAATTATGCCATTAAAGTTGCTGCCTTCCTAGAACTCCCATGAATATTTTTTATGTATGTTTATTGTTGCACCTACAAGAATTTTTCTAAATGCACTCATGGGAGAAATTACAGGCTCTTAGGGCATGTAAATATTCAACATTATAAGATAATGCAAAATTGTTTTCTAAAGTTTTTATGTCAATTTGTGCTACTGCCTTCTTTGTGGTTTCTTTCTTTCTTTCTTTCTTTTTTTTTTAATTGAGACAGCCTCACTTTGTTGCCCTGGGTTGAGTGCTGGGACATTGTAGTTCACAGCAACCTCAAATGCTTGGGCTCAAGCGATCCTCTTGCCATGTCCCCCAAGTAGCTGGCACTATAGGCACCTGCCACAGCCCCCACTAGTTTTAGAGATGGGATCTCACTCTTGCTCAGGCTGGTCTCAGAACTTCTGAGCTCACGCAATCCACCTGCCTTGGCCTTCCAGAGTGCTAGATTACGGTCACTGCTCCTGGCCTATAGTTTCTTTGGATTTGTTTTTTTTTTTTTTTTTTGCTTTTCTAGTTTCTTAAGGAGAGAGTTTAGGTTTATTTATTTGTGAATTTTTGTTTGTTTGTTTGTTTTTTGTAGAGACAGAGTCTCACTTCATCGCCCTCGGTAGAGTGCCATGGCATCACACAGCTCACAGCAACCTCCAACTCCTGGGCTTAGGCGATTCTCTTGCCTCAGCCTCCCGAGTAGCTGGGACTACAGGCGCCCGCCATAACGCCCGACGACTTTTTTTTCTTTTTTTTTGTTTGGAGTTTGGCCGAGGCCGGGTTTTAACCCGCCACCTTCGGTATATGGGGCCGGCGCCCTACTTGATGAGCCACAGGCACCGCCCTATTTATTTGTGATTTTTTAATGTAGGTATTTACATGTATAAATTTCCTTCTAAGCATTGCTTTAACTGTATTCCCCAAGTTTTGGTATGTTGTATTTTTTTTTTCATTCATTTCAACATTATTTTCTAATTTCCCTGGTTATTTTTTCTTTGACTTCTTGGTTACTAAGGAGTATATTACTTAATTTCCATATATTTATGTATTTCCCCAATTTTTTATTAATTTTTAGTTTCATAGCCAGAGAGTATACTTTCTATGATTTCAATCTTTTAAAATTTATTGAGACTGGGGAGTTTGGCTCGTGCATGTAATCCCAGCACTTTGGAGGGCTGAAAGTAGGAGGATTGCTTGAGGCCAGGAGTTCAAGACCAGCCTGGGCAACACAGTATGACCCCCATCTCTACAAAATATCCAAAAATGTTAGCTGGGTGTGTTGCACATGCCTGTAGTACTGGGCACTTTGGAGACTGAGGCAGGAGAATCACTTGAGCTTGGGAGTTGGAGGTTGCAGTGAGCTGCAGTCATGCCATTGCACTCCAGCTTTGCTTTACATGACCTAATGGATAGTCTGTCCTTGAGAATGTTCCATCTGAACCTAAGAATTCTGCTTTTGTTGAGTACAGAGTTCTTTAGATATGTGTTAAAGCTAGTTTTTTACAATGTTGTTCAAGCCTTCTACTTTGTTGGTGATCTTTTCCCTAGTTGTTCCACCAATTCCTGAAAACAAGGTTATTAAAGTCTCCAGCTGTTATTGTTGAATTATCTATTTTCCCCTTCAGTTCTAACAGTTTTTACTTTATGTATTTTGGTACTATGTGGTTAGGTGCACATATGTATCATTGTTGTATGTATATTCTTGATGGATTGATGCTTTTATTATTATAAAATGTTCTTTATCTCCAGTAATAGTTTTTGTCTTAAAGTCTATTTTATCTTTTCTAATATAGTCATCTAGTTCTCCTTTGGTTACTGTTTGCAATCTTTTCCTTCCTTTTACTTTCAACCTATTTGTTCTTTGAACTGTAAATATGTCTCTTGAAGAAAATATATAGCTGGGTCATTTTAAAAAATTCATTCTGCCAAGCTGTGCTTTTCATGCGGAGTGTTAAATCCTTTCGCATTTGGTGCAATAATAGATGAGTTAGAATTTATTTGCCTTATTGCTGTTTGTTTTCTAGATGTCCTTTGTCCTTTTTGTTCCTCAGTGTCCCCCTTATTGCTCTCTTTTGTGTTAAATAGATATTTTCTAGTATACTATTTCAATTTCCTTATCATTTCTTTTACTATTTTTTTTTTTTTTCAGTTTTGGCCAGGGCTGGGTTTGAACCTGCCACCTCCAGCACATGGGGCCAGCGCCCTACTCCTTTGAGCCACAGGCCCCACCCAATTTATTTAAAACTTATTTCTTTGTGATTGCCCTCAGGATTATAAATTTATAACACTTTAGTTTGGATTAATACCAAGTTAATTTCAATATTATATAAAAACCTTGTTCCTATATGTTCCATTTTCTCCTCCTTTGTGACATTATTATTTTACAAATGACTTCATTATACACTATGCGTCCATCAATACAGAGATATTATTATTGTTGTATAGGTTGTATGTTAAGTCAGATAAGAGGAAGAAAGAATTATAAATGAAAGACATTTATACTTTCTTTTATATTTACCTCTGAGGTTACCTTTACTGGTGATTTGTATTTCTTCATGTGGATTTGAGTTCCTGTTTAGTGTCCTTTTAATCTGGTGTATGGACTTCCATTAATTTTTTTTCAGACAAAGTCTAACTTTGTTGTCCCCAGTAGAGAGCTGAGGCTTCACAGCCCACACCTGGAACTCTTGGAATCAAGCAATCCTTTTGCCTCAGCCTCCCATGCAGTTGGCACTACAGGGGCCTACCACAATGACTGACTATTTTTAGAGACGGGGGTCTCGCTTGAGCTCAGGCAATCCACCGGCCTTGACCTCCCAGAGTGCTGGGATTACAGGCAGGAGCCACTGTGCCCACCTCATTAATATGTTTTTTAAGGCATCTCTGCTAGTGAAAATTTATCTTGGTTTTTGTTTACCTTAATTTTTGAATACATTTATGATGGGTGTTGGGAAGTATTTTCTGTGAAATCTGACATCTGGTCATTCCCACAGACAGTTTCTGTTGTACCTTTCCCCCACAGTATATGAGTTATACTCTTCCTCTATCTTGCATGCCTCACCTTGGAGACTAGAAGTTTAAGATAATATTCTTTAGTAACTCCAGTACTCCTGTGCCTTCACAGCTTGTTATTTTTATTTGCATGTTTGATTTTTAGTGACTGGCTAGATCTTTTTAGTGAAATATATTCCCTTCCTCTCGCACAGTGTTAAATCTCTGATGTTGCTCCTTCTAGGAAGAAAGGCCTTCAACTGCATCTTGGGAAGAAGTAGCCTTATGTCTTTGACTGTAGTAGTCTAGAGTGGAATGTGCATCTCACTGAGCTGGTTCAAATATCACACACTCTGGCTTTCTTACCAATTTATTTTTGTAAATATTCTTAAGTATATATTTCTTCATTTTCCATAGACCTTTGGACCATTTCCAGAGGCTGGCTTTCTTCCTTTCTCTCTCCTTCTTTCCTTCCTCCCTCCCTCCCTAACTCCCTTCTTCCTTCCTTCCTTCCTTTCTTTTCAGACAGAGTCTTACTTTGTCACCGCTAAAAGAGTGCCATGGCATCATAGCTCACAGCAACCTCAAACTCCTGGGCTCAAGCCATTCTCTTGCCTCAACCTCCTGAGTAGCTAGACTATAGGCACCCGCCACAGCTCCTAGCTATTTTTATTTATTTATTTATTTATTTATTTATTTATTTATTTATTTTTATTATTTTTTTGAGACAGTCTTATTTTGTCACCCTCAGTAGAGTGCCCTCGTGTCATAGCTCACAGCAACCTCAAACTATTGGGCTGAAGTGATTCTCCTGTCTCAGCCTCCCAAGTAGCTGGGACTATAGGTGCCTGCCACAATGCCTGGCTATTTTTTTGAGATGGGGTCTTGCTGTTGCTCAGGCTGGTCTCAAACCTGTGAGCTCAAGCAATCCACCCTCCTCAGCCTCCCAGAATGCTAGGGTTATAGTCTAGAGGCTTTAGGCTTGGTGCCCGTAGCACAGTGGTTACGGTGCTGGCCACATTCACCAAGGCTGCTGAGTTGGAACCCGGCCCAGGCCAGTTAAGCAACAATAACAACTGCGACAAAAAAATAGCCAGGTGTTGTGGCAGGTGCCTGTAGTCCCAGCTACTTGGGAGGCTGAGGCAAGAGAATTGCTTAAGCCCAGGAGTTTGAGGTTGCTGAGAGCTGTGACGTTACGGAACTCTACTGAGGGTGACACAGTGAGACTGTTTCTCAAAAAATAAAAAAAAAAACGGCAGGCTCGGCGCCTGTGGCTCAACAGGCTAAGGCGCCAGCCACGTACACCTGAGCTGGCGGGTTCGAATCCAGCCAAGGCCCGCCAAACAACAATGATAGCTGCAACCAAAAAATGACTAGGCATTGTGGCGGGCGTCTGTAGTCCCAGCTACTTGGGAGGCAGAGGCAAGAGACTCGCTTGAGCCCAGGAATTGGAGGTTGCTGTGAGCTGTGATGCCACGGTTCTATCCAGGGTGACAGCTTGAGGCTCTGTCTCAAAAAAAAAAAAAAAAAAAAAAAAGGCATATACTATCTAGAGGCTTTAAATGGTTCTTTTAAAAATAATGTTTATCAGGGGCTGGGCATGGTGGCTCATGCCAAGGCAACCTACCACGGGTGACCAAATGAGACTCATATGTCTCAAAAAAAAAAAAATACAACGTAGTAATAGTGTTTATCAGTTTCACCGGGGAGTGGGTCAGTGGAACTAGTTACATTGTTATGCCAGATGTTGATCTCTCTTTCACTTTCCTTTTTCTTTTTCTTTTCTTTTCTTTTTTTTTGGGGGGGGGACAGAGGCTCAAGCTGTCACCCTGGGTAGAGTGCTGTGGCATCACAGCTCACAGCAACCTCCAACTCCTGGGTTTAAATGATTCTCTTGCCTCAGCCTTCCAAGCAGCTGGGACTATCTGCATCGGCTACAATGCCCAGCCATTTTGGTTGTAGTTGTCATTGCTGTTTGGCAGGCCTGGGCTGGATTTGAACCTGCCAGTTCCAGTGTATGTGGCCAGCACCTTAGCCTCAAGCCTCGGGTGCCGAGCCTCTTTCACTTTTTAAGATTTGTTACATCTGGAATTTTGGGTCTACTGTCTTTATCTTTTAGCACTCTATGTATGCCATCATGCTGCCACTGGCCTCTGTGGTTTGTGATGAGAAATCACTGACAGTCTTGTTGAAGATCCCTTGTATGTGATTAATCACTCCTGCCTTATTACAAGAGTCTTTTCCTTTGATTATGATGCATTTAGGTGTGAATCTCTTTGAATTTATCCTACTTAGAGTTTATTGACTTTTTTGGATGTGTCGATTAATGTTAATTCATGATTCTGCAGTGCCTTAAGGTCAGCAGGAGGGGAGGTCATAGGGCCTTATTTGGTCTTTCCAGAGCATGTGCACAGTCTTGAGAGTGACAGAGCCCTCTGTGTGCACAAATTCCAAGGAACACGTTGCAGCTTTTCAAAGACAGCTCATTTCTCTGCTTTTCCTATTAAGTTTTTTTGGTTGGTGTACTCTTTGCCCCACTATCCAATAGCTGCAAAGTTAAATAATTTCCTGTAATTATTTTCGACAAATGTCCCTGGGAAAAAGCAGTTTTTGCAGAGTGCACTCAGAGTCAGGTCAAATATAGGCAGTCTTTTGGTCATGAGGACTTCAGGAAATCCCCACACAGTTCAGACAATGACAGTGCTCTGGTAAGGCTTTGAAGGAGCTCCTGTCCACCCCGTGCTTGCTAGTGGCTGCCAGGTCTTCACTGTGATTGTAGGCTGCTGGTTTTCAAGGCAATTGCAGAACTAGAGAGTGGGGGATGGGAGTGAGACAAGTCATGACACCCCAAAGCTCTATGTTCTTACTGAGGATTCAGCTGTTTTTGATGAATAAATGCTCCCAGATTATCATAGGTCTTTGGTTAATTTCTAGCATTCTGAAAATGTTGATATTGACTTTTTTTTTTTTTTTGGCTAGTTTTCTCATTGCTTTTATGAAGGAGAGAACTTCAGAAGTCTTTATCCATCATTTTCCCTGACATACTCTCTGAGTCACTTTTGACTGAGAGTAATTGATTCCATATTTTTCTACAAAATATCAAACTCTGGTCCATCAAGAATGTTGTTGATATATAATTTTAAAAGTTCTTTCTTTTTTGTTTTTTTTGAGACAGAGTCTCAAGCTGTCACCCTGGGTAGAGTGCTGTGGCGTTACAGTTCACAGCAACTTCAAACTCCTAGGCCCAAGCGATTCTCTTGCCTCAGCCTCTCAAATAGCTGGGACAACAGGCGCCCGCCACAATGCCCAGTTAGTTTTTGGCCCCAGCTGGATTCAAACCTGCCAGCTCTGGTGTCTGCTGCCTGAGCTACTGATGCCGAGCCTAAAATTTATTTCTTGAGGTATAAACATATACAGTGTAAATGTACAGATCCTAGGTATACAATTTGATGATTCTTAACAATTATATACCCCTATATAACCCACACTTTTATCACTATACAGAACATTTCCATTATCCCAGAAAGATCTCTCACACCCACTCCCAGTATCCATTCCCTGAGGCGACCTCTGTTCTGATTTCTTTCATCGTTGATGAATATTTCCCTTAACATCTTGTTGGACACAGATTGATTTTGCCTGTTCAGAACTCCATCCTGGTAGATTCGTGTAGTATGTACTCTTTCATGTTTGACGTCTCTCAGATAAGCATAAAGATTTTGTGGCCCATCTGTGTTGTATATATCAGCAGGTCATTCCTTTCTATAATACAGCACCTGAAAAAAAAGTGCTTCCAGTATTTTTTCTGCAATTTTCTTCTAAGCTGTTGACATCTGTTCTGTAAATTCTAATAAAACCACTTTCTTGATTTTACCAGAAGGTAGCTATGAAAACCACCAGGATTCCAACTTCTTCTAATGTTCCTTAAGTCAGTTGTTGGCAGAAAGATCAATCCTGCCAATAGGAATAAAAATCCTGTTTATATATATGTGGGCCAAGACAACTAAATATCTGCTCCCTGGCCATTAGTGATCATAGATGCTATCAATTGTAGATGCTTTCCAAATTGAGAGATGTTAAGATGTGAAAAGTGTGTATCTTAAAAATCAATATTACATTATACTAAGTTTTCAGATCTGTGTAGGTCTTTTGTGTAAGTTTTCTTTTTCCTTTTTTTTTTTTTTAGGACAGAACCTCATTCTGTTGCCCCAGGCT
Organism: Perodicticus potto; assembly: GCA_963574655.1. Lineage (NCBI taxonomy): Eukaryota > Metazoa > Chordata > Mammalia > Primates > Lorisidae > Perodicticus > Perodicticus potto. The sequence goes on from CAUYRH010090100.1 coordinate 8,349, forward strand.
AAAGTGTTATGGTGTCAACCTAGCTCACAGCAACCTCGAACTCCTGGGTTCAATTGGCTTCTGCTCCAGCCTCCCAAGCAGCTGGGAATACAGATGCCCACCACAACACCCAACTAACTTTTCAATTTTTAGTAGAGATAAACTGCTAAGCTGAAGCAATCCTCCCGCCTTGGCCTCCTAGAGTGCTAGGATTACAAACCTGAGCTAGCACGCTTTTTAAATTTCTGTTCTCTCTGTCCTTGTGCTTACCATGTTGTGTTAATTAGCGTAATTCTGATATGTGGTAGGGCAAGTTCCCACATCTTGTTCTTCATGAGTCTCTTACTAGTCTTGGGACTTTACTTTTCCACAGAAACTTTGGAATCAGCTTGTGCATTAGCCACGTTTCTAACTTCTGTGAACCTGATGCTGTACATCCGCCCTGATGCATATGCTCAACGCACCTTATCCCTGAGAGTGAGGCCGAGCCACCTTCACCTTTAGTCTCTCACCTCTCTTGTTCCCCCTTCTTGAGAAGAGTCATCCTCCTGTGGGTGTGCTTTCCAAATATAAACCCACCAATACAGAGTAAGACAAACGGCAATTTATTTATTTGGCTTATCATACATAAATAAGAATGGAACTTATTAAAACAGCTTACCAAGCCAGGCATGGTGGCTCACACCTGTAATCCTAGCCCTCTGGGAGGCCAAGGCAGGTGGATTGCCTGAGTTCACAGGTTTAAGACCAGCCTGAGCAAGAGTGAGATCCCATCTCTAAAAATAGCTGGGCATTGTGGCAAGCATCTATAGTCCCAGCTACTCAGGAGGCTGAGGCAAGAGAAGCCCTTGGGCCCAGGAGTTTGAGGTTGCTGTGAGCTATGACACTACATAGCACTCTACTGAGGGTAACAAAGTGAGACTCTATCTCAAAAAATAAACAAACAAAAAACCAGCTTACCAACTCTTTTTTTTTAAGAAGCTTTTTTTTTTTTGCAGTTTTTTGCTGGGGCCGGGTTTGAACCCGCCACCTCCGGTATATGGGGCCGGCGCCCTATTCCTTGAACCACAGGCACTGCCCAAAAGCTTGTTTTTTATTATGCTGACTTTATTCATCACTTTAGAGACAAGTAATGGCTTTAAAGTGTTAATTTTCCTTTCCAGGAACTTGGTAGATATCTTATTTTCCTTTAATATTTTCAGTAAAAATTACGTAATCTTCTTATTACAGGTCTCCCACATATTTATTAGATTTATTCTGTGTATCTTATTTTTTTTTCAGTTGCCATTAAAAGAGGTGTTTTTTTTTTTGCCATTCATTGCTGGTATAATAAAAGGATATTTATATTAATTTAAAATCAGCCATCTGGCTAGACTATCTTATTACTTAATAATAATTTTTACGTTCTTTTGGGTATCCAGTGTAAGCAATATAATATCTACAAGTAATGATAGTTTTGTGTTTTCCTCTCTTGTTCTACATACCGTTTTTTTGTTTTATTTTAATTATTTTCTCCTTTTTCATTCCCTTGGACTACTGATACAAACTTAAACAAAAGTGATAATAGTGGGTACCCTTGCCTTTGTCCTAATTTTAAGTGGACTGCTTATTAACATTTCATCAGTAGAGTGATATTTTTTGTAAGTTTTTATTTCATTGCCTTTGTCAGATTAAGAAAGTTTCCTTTCATTCCTCTCTCTCTCCCTTTTTATTTTTTTAAACAACCTGCTGAAACTGAACACATTATTCCTCTTTTGCTAAGTAAGAATCACTAATCATTTGCTCTCGGAGGCCGAGGCAGGTGGATTGTCTGAGCTCAGGAGTTTTGAGACCAGCCTAAGCAAGAGTGAAACCTGGTCTCTAAAAATAGCCGGGCATTGTGTCAGGCACCTATCGTCCCAGCTATTCAGGAGGCTGAGGCAAGAGGATCGCTTGAGCCCAAGAGTTTGAGGTTGCTATCAACTATGACATCACAGCACTCAACCAAGGGGGTACAAAGTGAGATTCTGTCTCAAAAAAAAAAAAAAAGAATTTGTCATTTGCTTTCTCTAGCTATTGAGATAATCAACATTTTTTTTTTGAGATAAAGTCTCATTATGTCACCCTCGGTAGAATGCTGTGGCATCACAGCTCACAGCAACCTCAAACTCTTGTGCTTAAGCAATTCTCTTGCCTCAGCCTCCCAAGTAGATGGGACTATAGGTGCCTGCCACAACACCCAGCTATTTTTTGGGTTGCAGTTGTCATTGTTGCTATAGCAGGCCTGGGCTGGGCTCAAACCTGCCAGCCTCGGTGTATGTAACTGGTGCCCTACTCACTGAGCTACTGGTGCCGAGTCGATAATCAACATTTTTAATGTGGTGAATTTGATGAGTGATATTTATGATTTCTTATTTTAAATCATACTTGCATTCCTGGAATAAACAAATTTAGCCATGAGATATGAACTTTTTATATATTAACAAGATTTAGACTTGCCTTTTGCGAGGCAAAAAGGGGAAGATTGCTTGAGCCTAGGAGTTTGAGCAAGCCTGAGCAACATAGTGAGGTCTACTTCAAAATTAAAAATTAGCCAGGAATGGTGGCTCGCCTTGTAGTCCCAGCTACTTGGAAGGCTGAGGCAGGAGAATCACTTGAACCCAAGAGTTTGAGGTTGCAGTGAGCTATGATGATGCCACTATACTCTCTAGCCTAGGCAATAGAATAAGACCTTATCTCCAAAAGAAGAAAAAAGAAAAGGTTTAGTTTGGGGCAGTGCCTGTGGCTCAAAGGAGTAGGGCGCCAGCCCCATATACCGGAGGTGGCGGGTTCAAACCCAGCCCCGGCCCAAAGAAAAAAGAAAAGATTTAGTTTGTTAACATCTTTGTATAGGTTTTTACATTTGTGTTAGGAGTGAGATCAGCCTATAATTTCCCTTTCTCATATATTTCTTGTCCAGTTTTATTATCACTCATGGCTTCATTAGATAAGTTGAGGAATAGTCCATCTTTTTATAATTTTTGAAAGAGATTGGAAAACATAGAATTATTTGTTCTTTGAAAGTTTAGTAGGATTTTGCTGTAAAACTATCCTGGCCTTGGCATTTGTGTGTGTGTGTTGGGGGGTGGATTTTAAACTACTTATATAATTTCTTTAATAGCTTTAGGAATATTCAGATTTTTTGTTTTCAGTTTTGGTAAGTTATATTTTTGCCCATTCTGAGTTTTCAAATTTATTTGCATAATCTCATGTTATTCTCTTATTATCATTTAAATTTGTTTCATCTATAGTGTTGGCTTTGTAAATATAAAATTATTTATTTGAGCATTTTATCTTTTTATTATTATCTGCCTTATCAAAAATTAACCTGTTTCATTAGTTTTATCCAAAAACCAAACTTTGGCTTTGTCAGTCCTCTTTATTGTATATTTCTTGTTTTCACCAATTCCCACTCTAACATTCAGTATACCTTTCTTTTACTGTCTGTGGGTTAGATTCTCTGTGTATTAATTTCCATCAAGGCTATTGACTTTCTAAGAAATATTTTTCACTGCATCCCCAAAATGCAGATATGGAGATAATTAATAATCAATTTTAAATTTTTGAAATTTTTCCATTATAATTTCCTCTTTGATTATTTAGAACTATACATTTGAAATTTCAAAATGTGTAGGCATTTGGCAGTTCCTGTGGCTCAAAGGAATAAGGTGCCCGCCCCATATGCTGGAGGTGGTGGGTTCAAACCTAGCCCTGGCCATAAAAAAAAAGTGTAGGCATTTAATATATAGCATTTTGTTCTTGATTTCTAACTTTCTTTAATTCAGTTAAGAGAAGACAATCTGTATGATTCTTGGAAATTTATTGAAATTTCCTGTATGGTATAATATGCTTTCAATTTTTTTTCCTGGGAAGAACATAATTTGTTTTATTTCTTTTTTTTATTTTTATTTTTATTTTATTTTATTTTTTTAAATTGTTTTTTATTGAGTCATAGCTGTGTACAATAATTCAGTCATGGAGTACAGTGTGCAGACTTCACATACAATCGGAAATATTTTTATCAACCTGATTGATATAACATTCATGATATTTTCTCATTTAATTTGTTTTATTTCTTCTGATATCAAACTTGTATTGTTATACACATACATGCGTGGGCACACATACACATAATGTTTTGCTTGTTGTGGTCTCCTAATATGATGATGGATTTTTCACATGTTTTGCTTTATGTTATGTAAGTAATTATTGTGTATAATTTTAAAATATTTCAATCTTCATTTAATTATTGTGTGGTGATTCTCTTTATCCCTAATAATGTTCTTTGTCATAAAGTATGGTTTATATGATAATAATCTAGCTACCTCAACTTTAATTGGGCCTTTTTGGCTTAACACATCTTTTCCCAAATCTTTACCTTTAATCATTAGGTATGCCTCTTATAAATAGCAGGTAAGTATATTGAAAAAAATCTAGTCTGAGAATCTCTCTTAACTGAAGAGTTTAATCCATTTTGAATTTTTTTTTTTTTTTTTTGTAGAGACAGAGTCTCACTTTAACATCCTCGGTAGAGTGCCGTGGCGTCACATGGCTCACAGCAATCTCCAATTCCTGGGCTTAGGTGATTCTCTTGCCTCAGCCTCCTGAGTAGCTGGGACTACAGGCGCCCACCACAACACCCGGCTATTTTTCTGTTTTTTTTTTTTTGCAGTTCAGCCGAGGCTGTGTTTGAACCTGCCAACTTCGGTATATGGGGCCGTCACCCTACTCTTTGAGCTACAGGCGCTGCCCTCCATTTTGAATTTTATTGTGATTTTTTTTTTCTTTTTTTTTGAGACAGAGTCTCATTTTTTTGCCCTCAGTAGAGTGCTGTGACATCACAGCTCACAGCAACCTCCAACTCTTGGGCTCTAGCGATTCTCTTGCCTCATCTTCCCAAGTAGCTGGGACTACAGGCGGCCGCCACAATGCCCAGCTATTTTTTGATTATAGTTGTCATAGTTGTTTGGCAGGCCTGGGCTGGGTTTAAACCCGCCAGCTCCAGTGTATGTGGCTGGCACCCTAACTGCTGAGCTGCAGGCGCCAAGCCTTTATTATGATTTCTTGCAGGAGGAAAAGTTCCTGAATAGCCTTGGCTGATGCAGGTCTCCCCACTCTGTCCTACAATTCTAGGGCAGAATGTACTGAGAATGCAACATGCTCAGTAAAAATAAGGAGGAACCCTTCAGAGCAGCCCATGCTTTGTCTTTGTTTCTCCCAGAATAGGCTGCCCTACAATGCTTAAACTCAGCCATTTAAGTACCCCTGGGATATAAGATCCAGAGTGGACTTTCAAGGTCCCTCAAATGCAGAGAGAACAGGGGCATATGCAGATGAGATTCCATCTGTCTGGAGCCGTCTTGAGTGTTGGGGGACTAGCTTATCATAGATCCTGGGCCTCTGTTCATCCTTGCTGTCCACTTCTGAGTAATAAATCTGCTTTGCCTGCCTTCTGTGAGTGTTCTATCTCACCAAACTCATATTCTGGCAGCTGGTTTTGTGCAAAACCTCTAGAACCTGGGTTTGTGTAAAGACTCTTGCCAGATCTTGGCCTCTCCAGATCTAGGATTCTTAGCAAAATTGGCAAGAGGTTTAGAGTCCTCCCTTAGTAACTGGTGCATGGTCTCCTGCACCACAATAATTGATATATGTGGATTTGTTTATAACATCTACTTTTTGTTTTTTGTGTGTCTTGCTTACTTATGATATTTTTCTTGTTTCTTGCTTTTTTTAAAATGAAATTTTTGTTTGTTTTGTTTTGTTTTTGCCCCTCCCCCGCCTCTCCTCCCCCCACCGAGGATTCGGATGTTATATTTTTAGCTTTATACAGTGGTTTCTCCAGATGTATTTAACAAAATCTAAATTAATCCTTAATTTACCACTACCTCTAAACAAACAAAAGAGATTTACATTTTAACTCAATCCTTTACCCAATTTCCATGCTACTATCCTTTAGGCAGTTAATGTATCTATCTTTTAAAAAAACCCACATAAAAGACATCTTTAGATTTACCTATATGGTCAGCACTTTTTTTTTTTTTTTTTTTGGTCAGCATTTCTTTGCTCACTATTTCTTTTTGTTTTTCAGATCCCTTTCTGATATCATTTTCTTTCTATTTGAAGTATATGTTTTAGAAGTTCTTTAGAGAGGACTTGTTGGTAAATGCTCTCAATTTTAGTTATCTAAAACATTCTTATTTGGCATTCAGTCTTAAGAATTAGTTTTGATGAATTTAAAATTCTAAGTTGATAATTATTTCCTCTCTGGACCATCAACATATGACACTATTTTCTGATTTCCATGGATATTGTTAAGAACGTCTGTTATATTGGCTCGGCCCCTACGGCTCAAGCAGCTAGGGCTCCAGCCACATACTCCCGAGCTGGTGGGTTCAAATCGAGCCCAGGCCTGCCAAACAATGACAACTACAAGAATATCTGTTATAATTCCACAATTGTAGGTGACCTGTCACTTCTCTCCGACTGCTTTTAAGAGCTCTGGAGTTGTATAAGTGTACCTTTACTTTTAAATTTGTTTTCCTTCCAAGTTGTGTACACTGTGTTTTTTGCTTTTTTGGATTCTCATTATTCACTAGTTTTGGAAAATCTTCAGCCTTCATCTCTTTAAAATTTGCCTCTTCACTGTTCTTTCCTTCTGGAACTCTAATTATTTGTGTGTTAGATTTTTTTTTCATTTTAATCTCTATCTCTCTTTTATATTTTCTATCCATTTGTCTCTTTATTGCATTTCAAGTAATTTCTTCAGCTTCATTTAGAATTCACTAATTTTCTTCAATGTGCTGTTAAAAACCACCAGATTAAGTTTCTTTCTGAAAATTCTGTTTTTCACCATGCCTGATCCTTTATAATTTTATTGATTAACTTATTTTTTGCAACCCTACTTTTAAATTTTTTAGATATTTAATGTATCATTATTCTATTTGATAATTTTTTTCTTTGAAGTCCCTGGGGGTTGTGTTTCCACTGACTCTCACCTGTGGTTTGCTGATCTTGGACATTGAGCTCCTTATTTGGTTGATCTGAACTCAGGTTGTTTTTTTCCAGGAAGAACTTGAATTTGCTCCTGCCAGGAGCCCAGGAGAGCTTTGTTTTATTTGTTTGTTTATGTCCATTTCCATTTATCTTCTGCCTGAGTGATTTCCCTTACCTCCTGTGAATTCAGCAGTTTCTTAAAAACTATGTGCTTTGTGTAGGAACTAGTTGTTTTGTAGCAGGAAGACACTCCAGGAAGAGAAAGGCCTAATGAATTCTCTCGTTGGGGAAAAGTTTTAACTGTTGGTTAAAATTTAGATTTTTAACAATAGGCTGTGTGTACAATGGCAGTTACAGAAATAAGCTAGGTTTCAGGTCCAATAAATGGAATCAACCAACATTCAGTAAACAAGGGTGTTGATTATTCGCTTTATGGGAAAATTGGCAGTGGAGGTTTTCTGGTTGCCTACAGCATAAAAGTTGCACTTGTGATTGTTCATTACTGACAGAGAAAACAAAAATGAAGCCAACACATTTTTACATAGCTTTTAGAGATCAAACTTCACTAAGACAAATTACTTGAAACTACTATTACAGAAATTGGTGGCGGTGGGGGAAATAGAATTAAACTTAACAAAAATCTATTTTGCACATGTCCCAAGAAACAATTAGATATATTACACAAAAACTGTTACGATCAAGTCTTTCTTTCAACCCTACTGTGTTTCTCTGGTCAGCTCCCTTTTCACTTGCTCTAACAGTTATTTTTAACCTCTTCATCCATGTTGAATCCTCAGAGCCAAAACTTCCTCCTTCCCTGTCACTCAGCAGATGGCATTGACTACTTTTTTATGAAGAACACAGGTTCTATCAGAAGGCAACTATTGCAAATCACATCATCACAGCTAAACCTTCCCCTTGATGACAAATGTCCTTTCCCCCTTCCTTCCTAATTGTACAGGACCAGCTGTTCCTCCTCTCTGAAGCCAGCTGTGCTGTGGGCTTCCTCTCATCCCACGTGTTCCAGGAGTTGGATTCATCCTCTTTCACTCACTCACTCTCTTTCACTCTCTCTCGTGTCTTTATCCATTCCTGTTCCATTCTCAGAAACATTTAAAACATGTTCAGATCAGAGCAATGGAAGTATAATGAGCTCACCTTTAAGCACCCTCCCCCTCCAGTTGCCAATCCTTTTTCTTTCCTACTTTACAGCCAAATTGCAAAAGATTTATCTAGGATTACTATCTCCATTTCTCTCCTACTCATACCCAATCTAGATTTTACCCCACCTCCCCACTGAAATTTTCACCATTAAGTTTCCATGCTTCTAAATCTAGTCGACATTTTTGGGTCTTTCACCCTATTTGACTTCTTCATAGCATTCAACACAAACACTCACAGTGAATACGCACCCACACACTTTAGTCCTTATCTTACAGTGCCGATTATAAAGCAAGGAAGTCAACAATGTTTAGTTGAGTATCATTGTATTTATCTTAAAACCAATTTATTTATTGTAAGACTATTATATTAGTTATTATTCATTATTATTATACATGTATACATAAGTATATTTTAGGATAAGTTGTTTATCTTTATTTCAACTTTCTGTTGCAATTAAGACATTAAATTGATTTAAAAAATCATATGCGTAGGTAGGTTACATTATTTCCAAATTTTATTTCAGGTTGGTTAAAAGAGATTTTCAAAATACGTGTTAGAAAAAAATGGTGATGGTCTGATGGGACTGAGAATTTCTGCTTTTTTGAGAGCAGGGAAGTGACCCAGTGCAAGAGAACTTCTGCATTTCAAGGGCCAACATCTTTACTTTTGGAAAAGATTCAACTTGTCAAATAGCTGGATGATAACTTTGTCTCTTTAACTGGTAAGTGATTCCTTAGTTCTCACGTGAGCTACCTTAGTAGTGATATTTATCACCTCTTTCGTTACTTCTTTGTGAAGTTAACTCTTCCAACATTAAGCATGGGAAAGACAGAGTAGGAAAGTGAGCCTCCAAGCAGAAAATGTTATCACCTTGAAAATTTTTTGTAGTGAAGTTATTTTCTGGCCATGGTTTGTTCTTTATTTAATTACTTAATTAATTTATTTTTTTGAGACAGAGCCTCAAGCTGTCGCCCTGGGTAGAGTGCCATGGCATCACAGCTCACAGCAACCTCCAACTCCTAGGCTGAAGCGATTCTCCTGCCTCCGCCTCCCAAGTACCAGCAGGTGCCCTCCACAACACATGGTTATTTTTTGGTTGTAGCTGTCATTGTTGTTTGGCAGGCCTGGGCTGGATTCGAACCCACCAGCTCAGATGTATGTGGCTGGCGCCTTAGACGCTTGAGCCACAGGTGCCGAGCTGCATGGTTTGTTCTTTGAAAAACACTTATCATGGACTCAAAATGGCAGGGCCACCTTTTAGTTATTGTTCCCAAGAAATGGTTTTAGCCATTAGATTGCTTTCTGCACTGGGTTTCTTCTTTCTCTCATGCCGTGACACAGTCCAGTTGGTTCAGTAGGAAGCCTTGGCTGCGTGATGGGTATATGTGGACTCTGAAGAAATCCCCGCATTTTCCAGACCGTGGCTTTAGGGATGTAGTGTTTCCCCACTCTGCCCTTTAGGGGACAAGGTGGTGGTAGCAGCATGCAGACTCATACCTCACCAGGGCCGCCAGGGGAAGCAGGCTCCTGGGGAAGATACAGAGGGCAGAGGTGTGTGCACTCCGGATTGCATGTCGTAGACTGCATAGCATGGCAGAAGCAAGGGAAGCCATCTAAGCTCTTGTTCCTCAGCGCATCCAAGGAGCAACACCTGTGTCACCAGAAGCTTATTAGAAACGCACAATCTCGGCAGCGCCTGTAGCTCAGTAGGTAGGGCGCCAGCCACATACACCAAGGTGGGAGGGTTTGAACCCAGCCTGGGTCAGCTATACAACAATGACAACTGCAATGAAAAAGTAGCCAGGTGTTGTGGTGGACGCCTGTAGTTGCAGCTACTTGGGAGGCTGAGGCAAGAGAATTGCTTAAACCCAAGAGTTTGAGTTTGCTGTGAGCTGTGATGCCATGGCACTCTACCGAGGGCAACATAGTGAGACTCTGTCTCAAAAAAAACAAACAAAAAAAACCCCCACAATCTGGATTTCACCCCAGACCCGTGAGTCAGAATCTGCATTTGAACCACATCCCTAAGAGACTCACGGTCGCCTCATAGTTGGAGAAGTGCTGCTGCTCATACCTACTCTCAGGACCTCAGCCTTCAGACGGCTCAAGGGAGCCCTCCCTGTACTGGCTGGCCTGGGATACTTCTTCCCTCACTGTACACTGTGACCCCTGGATCCGCCCACTTCCTCCCTGGCCTGCCACTGTAGGTCTGCATGTCTGCTCTTCCTCAGTGGCCAGCTTGAGCACAGATTCCACGTCCACCTTGGCAGCCCCAACACCTTGCACACTGCCGACTGAGTGCAGACTCCAATCAGAAGGCTGCTGGCCGGGTCAGTGAGCAAGTGGGCAAGTGACCCCTATGGCAGAAACAAAATGAAATTCATGGAGGGTTAGGTGTTTATTTTACCACTTTTTAGACAAGGTCTATAAAGTTAAAAAAAAAAAAAGTACACAGATTCTTTCAATGGCATAGATTTTAGATGTTAACCTCAGATGTTAACCTTAGGGTTTCTGGAATATGTTCGTTGAGGCACTTGTGTACCCAGAGGCACAGAGAATTTACAAGGCTGTAGGGAGTGATGTGTTCTCGGGGGATGCTGTTGCCAGCTGCCTGGTGAGGTAGGGAAGAGTGGCAGCAGTCACAGATCAGGGCCCAGCACTCATCCCACCTGCCTTCTGTGAGCCAGCTGTCCAGCTGGTAGATGACAGGCTATCAGTGGTGCCTGTCCCGGCTTGATCCCCACCTTGGAACTGCTTCCCTCCTGATGATGCCTTCAGCAAGTAAGTGGGGAGGGGGAGGAAGTGCACTGGCCTTTGCTCTGTGTCGGCATCTTTGGTATAAGCAACCACTTGGTCAGGGAGGGCTAAGGAAGGTGGACAGTACCCACTGGCGTTGGGGATCACTGGTGGGTTTCCATTGCTCATATTCTCTGCTTCGCATTGGCAGGTAATCGATAGGCCCTCCTATGCCATCAAATGCTCACATCTCTGCTTCACCTGTCTCCTTCCCAGCAAGGCTCTCTGTGGGGCACAGCTGATGCTCCATCAGTGCTGGCAGAGATAAGCTTCTGCCACTCAGCCTTAGGGCAGCAGATGGAAAACATCTGCAGGAAGCAGAGAGTTTCGAGGCACGGCCTTCTCCCACCAGTCTCAGGCCTAATGAGATACTCTCACGGGGCTGCCCCTTCCTCCTTCATTTCCCTGAAAGATCCTAATGGGCTTCACAGATGTGAGCCCAGGTAGCTTCCCAAGGAGGCAGGGGAATATCATCTCATGGCTCCCTCTGGTCAGCCTTTTTTTTTTCCCTTGACACAGTGTCACTCTGTCACCCTAGGAAGAGTGCTGTGGCATCATAGCTCACAGCATCCTCAAGAGATCCTCTTGCCTCGGTTTCCCAAGTAGCTGGGACTACAGGTGCCCACAACACCCAGCTAGTTTTCCTATTTTTAGCAGAGGTGGGCCCTCGCTTTTGCTCAGGCTGGTCTCAACCTCCTGAGCTCAGGTGATCCACCTGCCTCCGCCTCTCAGAGATCTAGGATTACAGGTGTGAGCCACCTCGCCTGGGCCCCTCTGGTCAGCCTGTGCCGGCCCTACTCTCTTTGTCGCATCAGAAGATGCCTTAGGGCCCAGGAGACCCATCGAGACCTCCCCTCCTTTTGTGTTCAAAGATGCTTTTGCAGTGGCAGGTCTCCATGGTTCTGCAGGGAGTTTGAGAGCTCAGCGGAGAACAGCTGTTTCTCTATAGGGGAGACCAACCGGTTTCAGTAGGAACCTATGGTGGGTGGCATAGGAGTGGAGGACAAGTGTCCTGGGGCCCTGACAAGGGTCTGCACTTCAGTTTATAGCTTTGGCAAAGAAGACCCTCCCCCGTTCTGAAATGTACACTCAACAGGAGGAAGTTGGAACCTGGGTGGTTTTCTGGGTGCTTGGGAGGCAGGTTCTCTGTCCAGCAGCAGCAGCAGAGGACATTAGAAGGAGTCCCCAGTGCTTCCCACAGAACTGACTTAATGAACACAATCCTTCAGGCCCTGGGCAGGGTCGTGAAAGGGCTCAACTCCATTGCCTAGTGAGCTCTTATTGGCTCTTCCTCTCCCCCTTGGACTGATTTCTAAAGGGTTTGCTCCAGGTCTTCCTGAGAGATGTTCAAACTAATGATGGAAAAAGCGAGAAGGCACAGTGGTGTAAAGAACGGTCATCACTAACTTAAAGGAGGGAAAGAAATTACACTTGTTCTCAAGACTGGGTTCATTAAGTCTCTGGCAAGGAGGTGACTTCACACTCTCACAGGAGCATCAATTTGCAGGCTCCACGGTGACTTATGACTTGCAGAGAAAAAAATCTCTCCAGCTCAGGGAAGATGAGATGGAGCAGCTTCAGCCCTGTCCCCCACCCTCCCACCACTGCCTAGGCACAGAGTCAGGGCTCCCTGCCACCCCTGGTCCTCTGGCTCCTCCTCAATGGTGGGGCTTCAGCCCACTGCATGCACCTAGGGTGGCTCCAGGCAGAGCTCTTGTCTTCCCTGCCACTTTAGTGCCCCAGCTCTACAGGAGCCTTTGAAACAGAGCAAAAGCAGAGCGGAAGGATCAAATCCAGCAAGGGACAAGCCTCTTCTGTACAAAAAGTGTGTGTACATCCCTGCAAATGTCACCATAGCACAATTTGCTCTTCTCCCAATATAGGGCACTTGTTTTTAAATATATATGTTGAAATCTCAAGGACCCAACTTTTTAGCTAAGTAAATATAATTACAAATCCTGTTATACATATGGAATATATGTACATACATATCACACACGTGTGCGTGTGTCATTCTGAATATTACCGTATACATTTGCATCCCACGAATTCGGACCTCGAACCGCCCATTTGCACATAATTACAACACAGTGCACCATCGAGAAAAGAAAACCTGTCAAGCTCAGGACACCATCCCTCCTGGTGTCCAGAGCCCGCAGCACCTCACACACAGCTTGTTTTCTCGGCCAGCATGTGGTCCAGGGGCAGCGTGAACCTGATGGCGCCGTCCCTCTCCCAGCCCCTCCGGATCCTGTTGAGTCTGCGTCTTAAGCAGGGCAGGAGGAACAGGCCTTTGGCCAGAATGACGACGCAGGGCACCAGGAGCGTGAGCGTGAAGGTGGGTGGCAGGAAGAATTTATAGCGGCTCTCCTCGAAGGCGCGGGTCCAGCCGTAGATGAGCGTGTGCAGTGTGCTCAGCACCAGGGCCACGAAGCCCAGCGTGGACTGTGGAGGGAAAAGTAGGCTAGAATGAGGGCCGGCGACAACAGACACAGCCTCTCTGCCAACGGCTCACCTGCTGTCCTGGCAGAGGGAGGGCAGCGTTGGTCCTGATGGGCGTGGGCTCCAATCCAGCCCTGTCACTCTCTAGACAGCCACCTCAACGCTGAGCCTCAGCAAAGTGGAATGAGGCTGAAGGTGTGTGAGGACGGACTGGCCCATGTGGATGCAGTAAGAGAGTGATGCTCTTCCCCTAATTGTATGATTGGTACTTGTGATGGCCGCCAGATGGTTTTTGAATAGAATCAGGCTTAAAGAAGTTTAGAAACATTTTACTAGTTTTGTGTATATTTTAATGTATATTAGAGTGATAAGTGTCTGCCAGCATACCAAATGCTACTATGTTTAAGTCAAAATCTTGCAGTGTCTCCTTGGAGAAAATGCATGTGTTCATTGCTTTATGGGTGACTGTTATTTTCATTCCTTATTACTAAACACAGGCCTCTCTTGACCCTTAATCTCTCTTGGCCTAAGTTAAGGCCAGATATTTGGCCTAAGTTAAGGCCAGATAAAATGTAATTTTAAGTTGGCTTAAGCGCAAATAGATAATTTACAGATGGCACAAGGATTTGGCTCTAGTATCGCAGTGGCTTGCAGGAGGCTGCAGTTTGGGTGACCTGGCACCATGCAGATGCCCTCAGTGTGCGCTGGTCCTCCGCCACCGGCCCCACGCTGAGTTAGGAACACCCCAGCTGGAAACCAGACCAGGCCTACCTTCTCACCTGGAAGGAGGTTAGTGACCATGGGGACAAGAGACCATCATGACTCCAACAGAAATAGTTGGGCCAGCTCAGCTCCTGTGCTTAGTGGTTAGGGTGCCGGCTACATACACCAGGGCTGGTGGGTTCGAATCCGACCCAGGCCTGCTAAAAAACAATCACAACAACAAAAAGTAGCTGGGCGTTGTAGCAGGAGCCTGTAGTCCCAGGTACTTGGGAGGCTGAGGCAAAAGAATCGCTTAACCCAAAAGTTTGAGGTTGCTGTAACCCTATGGCACTCTACTGAAGGCAACATAGTGAGACTCTGTCTCAAAAAAAAAAAAAAGAAAAGAAAAGAAAAGAAGTGGTTGGGCCATTTTACAACAGAGCTTCTCACCCCTTGAGCCACATGTGAGCTCTCATGGGTGGCTTCCAGCCAAGAGTAGCTCCTCCATCACCCCAAAGATGACTTTCTACAGGAGCTGCAATGTGGAAATGGCTGGGAGGTGCTGGTCTGTAACTGCAGCCTCTTTGGCGTGTGAGGGTCATGGTAGACTGCAAGGGTGGGGATCCAGATTCTACTGCTGGTGCTAGTTCAGCCGACACTGGGCTGGGCAAGCTGCTTCATCAGCCTCAATGGGAAGTGATTTCAAAAGCTGAAGTCAGCGGGCTGGAGGAAGCATGGAGGCAGAAAGTGCCATAGCAGAGGGAGCTGTGGGCTAGAGCTTCATGGGGGAGGAGAGGAGGCCTGTGCACTTCTGACTGAATTCTGTAAGCACCAACAAGCCAAGAGAGATTAAGGGTCAAGAGAGGCCTGTGTTTAGTAATAAGGAATGAAAATAACAGTCACCCATAAAGCAATGAACACATGCATTTTCTCCAAGGAGACGCTGCAAGATTTTGACTTAAACATAGTAGCACATCAGTACCCTGGGGTGCTCTTTTATAGACTGGATTTGAGCTTTCCACAGAGAAGCTGCAATGGGGCCTCCTGGGTTTCCTTCTAGCCCAGCTTTCCAGCATTGCCCCAAGGGTGGGCTGAAAGACGCCATCTCATTCGTTCCCTCCTCTACCTGACAAGTTTCTAAGTGGGTCTGATTCCACACCATGCCTACTTCTCCGTTCTCCCTGGTAGGGGGCAACACTTTGCTTGTACCCACTCCAGGACAAACACCCTGATGGTGAACACCAGTGAGTGAAGGAACATGGTTTGGAAGAATTGCTTGTAATGCTTTTGCTAAACATAGTAATAAACATTTTCCAAGGCTGCACACTATAATTTCATAGACAGGTTCCCAGGTACATTTTTGGCACCAACTAAAATAACCAAATACAACATTTTCTATCCTTCCTAACCATCTCTGGTTCTTGCCTTGTGTCCACTTGAAGGATCTTCTTGTCTCATCCTTAACAACTTCCTGGCTCACCCCCTCCAGCTGGGAAGCCATGGTTGGCTTTGCCTTATCACCCACGGTGATAATTCATGTCATTTTAATGTGGTTGGCCCCCCAAATGGAAGCCTCCTTGACCATAAGTCACATGTAAACAAATCCCTGTTACTTCCAGAAGTGTCTATCACCCATTCCAAATCCCCTGGCACTTCTGAGCAACAACAACTTTTTCTAAGAGGTCCCCAGCACTGACCATCAGGAGTAAGTCGTGAATAGCTTGAGTCAGTTACCTGATGTTTCCTGATCAGGGGCCCAGCCCCAAACTGTGGGCCCTCCTGCTCCTCTCACTGCGGAGTTACTGGAGTTGCTGCGATGGCTGGAAAGTGCCTTTTATCACAGGAAAACCATCTGGGGCGCTTGTATAGACTATTAGTGCCCAAGTCCCACCCCTAGAAATTCAGATTAAAATGGGCTCAGGCATCCGTTTTAATGTTCAGCAGATGATGGTGTTGTGCAGCCAGGACTAAACTACTGATGTAGGAGACTGTCATCACTACACCTTCAAGTGTCAGGTTGAGAAGTGCTCACAGGTCACACTCTGCCTGGGCCATTTGATTGAGGAAGCACTGGACCTATCTGTTCCTTGGAAACAGCCCCTGTGACACTGAGGGGCCTGTCAGTGTCCACACTTGCATCATGTGGCCATCCCAGGTGATGCAGCAGTGAGAAGCCACTCAGGCCTGGGAAGCTGGCCCTGGTGGCCCTAGTGAGGTCTTAGCATCTCACTCAGTGACATGCCCCGTGGCTCCAGGGTTTGGCCCATGTGGGCTACTGCCCCCTGTATCTGGAGAGTGATGGTTAGTGCTGGGCATTCCGGGCCCTGCAGAAGGATGGCATGGAGATGCTGCCTCCGGGCCTCCAGCAGCAGTCAGCTCTGTTTGTATCTCCTCATCCCTTTGCCATCCAAAATCCCCTGGTGCAAATGGCAGGAAGCCCCAGCCTCGGGCTGATGGTTCCTAGCGAAGGCTGGCAGCCAAAGGCCAGCTAGTAACAAAGGGCCTTTAACTTCCCAATCCCTGTGAGAAGCCTGGATGTTTCCAGAAAGTTTGCTTCCCTGAAACTCTCTCTCCTAGGGAACAATTTAAAAATCCCCAAATAGCCCAAGAAAGCCAAAAAAGGGAGTAGGATTGTCATGGGGCAATTAATAACCCCCTCAAGCTAGAGCCATTTTTATTATATGTTAGCTTGTTAGCAAAAAAAAAACCCAGCCAGGTCGTCAGTATCTCCTGCTGGTGCTCAATTACTATGGCATGAAGGGGCTTTGGACAATCGCTCACAAAGCTGGGGTCAGGCTGGTCTCTGTCATTATTTCAGGCAGATGGCTGGCGTGTGCAAGGTCATAGAAAGTTTTAACTCTGGGAAGAGCTTAGGTGCTAAGTGCTGAACCCTACTAGTATTTCTGTGTACTATAAGTCTAATGTCTGTACTGTAAGTCTAATGTCTAAAGTTTAATTGGTTGAATTAGGACTACTCAGCACATCCAAAAACAAACCAACACGGTAACAAAACAAACCAAAATTTAAAACTTTGAAAACAGCCTTTGGAACAAAAGGATAAATGCAAACACAAGTCACCTCTTTGTGGAATCAACACGCTATTTTGATGGTTTTCAGCTGAACAGACCATTAAAGACTGAGGGGTCAGCCTAGACCCCTCAAGACCCACAGCCATTTTGCACAGCTGGTTTCCAAGCCTTGGTGGCTATTGTGGTTCTGTGTGGCAGGGAAGGAGATGGGGTTTTGGTAGCTTCTCACTGGCTGTGCTAACTGTATGGGGGAAGGTTGCTGCTTACCTTAGAAATCAGCAAGCCACCATTGGGTGTACATATCTTATAGTGTCCAGCTCATGTCCTCCAATGGCCACATGAAGTGGACACAGGCACAGGTGAGCAAGCAGAAGCCCTGGGAGGCTAAGAAATTCCGTCTTATGGTGCAGGGCTGGTAGCTGGGGATCTTGGGACAGAACCCAGTCTGCTGGCTCCACTGCCTGTGTTCCCTCCACCAGAGGTTGCCACACGCTGCAGCATGCGGACCTATGAGTCACCCAGGGAGCTGCACAAATAGCTCCACAGCCATCCCTGAGCATCGGAGACCGCAGGTCGAGGGCAGGCCTGGCTATCTGGATTTCTCCAAGAGTGTTCTGAGGAAATGGCAGCTCACAGTAAGAATTGTGTTTTCTGCTACTGCCCAGTGGACAACCAGGTATACCACACATGTATATATAACTACCGAATCAATAGACCTGAAGGACATCTATCCTTACGACATGCAAATCACTCCAATGTTGTCTTTGCCATTCTGTTCCACTTCATGTAGGAAATGCTGGTTGGGGCCCACTGAACCAACTGTGTGACCGATGGGTGAGTGTCCACCACAGTCTGGACCATGCTGATGCGGGCGGGGTTGGAGTCTCCTGGATTCTATCTCACTGTCTGCCTCCTGCTGAACTCACACCTAGGTGGTTAGTAGCTTAGTCGAGGATAATGACATGTGACCAGATACCCTAAGAATAATAGCAAATGTTTTTAATTTTTCTGCCACACATAATCTCTCGGTGTGGCTCAGGAAGTCCGTTTTCCCAGGTAACCCGAGGCTCAGGGCTTGGATATGGTCTGCATTTGGTGGTGCAGAGGGAGAGCTGGCGCCCAGGCTGCCCAGGTGCCAAGACAGCCTGGGCCTCCTTTGCCTCAGCATCTGGCTCATGTGGACAGAATCCGG
The DNA here is from genome assembly GCA_963574655.1 of Perodicticus potto. Lineage (NCBI taxonomy): Eukaryota > Metazoa > Chordata > Mammalia > Primates > Lorisidae > Perodicticus > Perodicticus potto. The sequence continues at coordinate 26,664 of CAUYRH010090100.1, forward strand.
TGTTTGATCTCCACAAGTAAAATCCTGCCTTTCTACCCATCCAAGCCCCTCTGCTCTTACAGTGGCAAAAGGACAGTCCTATTTGTATTTTGGCTCTTTAATATGTAAAGTAAAATGCAGCTGCTAGAGTCTCAGTCAGCTTTTGCTAACTAAATCAAATCCACAGGCTTTCTCCAGCAGCCAGAGCCAGGACGTGTAATCTACAGCTGCTTAAGGGAGCAGCTTTCTGGTGAGAGGAGCAACCTGCAGTCTGTGTAATTGCGGATAAACCATGCACCACAGGTACTCTAGGTGGGGACAGAAAAATCCTAGATTCGGGTGTGAGGCACACGGGGATTAGTGGCAGATGCTTTTATGCTAGTACGCGTCAGCCCTGAGCACTTCTCCGGGGACTTTCTGAGAAGAGCAGAGCAGGGGCGATTCAGAAACAGACACAACGATAGCAGACACACAACCACTACCCCGTTTTGTTCTAAGGTACGTGAAGCATCTCCAATCAGGGACAATTCAATTGCATCATCTAAGAGCATTACATTGTCACTGTCCCCGAGTCCTGTGTTGTGTCCTCGCTGCACAGAATAGATACTCGACAGATTTTTGTTTGTTGGTGGTGGATACAATCACTGTTCTCGGCCCTGATGCAATACCACGGCAGACTCCAGCATTAGTCAGCTCCTCCCATGGGAGGGATGAGTTAATCCACCAGCACTGACCCTTACCATGCTATTATGCGTAAAGAACAGCGGGAGATGCCAAAGAGAGGTAAAGAAGTCTCCATCTCAGTTGTCATTAAAATTGAAGCAAGGCCCTGTTGCCTTGTTCCCTATGGAGTCCCAGGCCTACTGCAGTAGGCCTGCCTCAAGCATTGCCTGGCATGCAGTAAGTGCTCAATCAACATTGGATTCATGACCAAATGCATAAGAACCTTATGGCACTAGCAGCATTTCTGACACTGCCTATGGAGTGTAGATAGTAGTTATCTGAAAAAGCAGGAGGGAGGGTGCTAATGCTCAAATAAGTCTGCTTAACAAAGGTTTGTTTGTTGTAGACGTTATTAGCATTTTTGATGTGACGAAGTGCATTGTAGATCTCTTAGGGGAGTCAAATCATTCTCAAATTTATTTGACCATTGACTGCCTTTTCTTCGGATTGTTTATAGCAGTGGTTCTCAACCTTCCTAATGCCGCGACCCTTTAATACAGTTCCCGTGGGTCACAACCCACAGGTTGAGAACCACTGGTTTATAGGAATGATGTCTTTTGGGAGAAACTGTGTCTTATCCCCTATAAACTGGTGATCCTAATGCTTACCTCCCATCAGCTGTGTGTAAATCGTGGTTTTCTTTTTTTTTTTTTTTTGAGACAAAGTCTGACTCTGTCACCCTCAGTAGGGTGCTGTGGCATCACAGCTCACAGCAACTTCAAACTCCTGTGCTTAAGCGATTCTCTTGCCTCAGTCTCCCAAATAGCTGGAACTACAGGTGACCACCACAATGCCCGGCTATTTTTTTTTGTTGCAATTGTCATTGTTGTTTAGCTGGCCTGGGCTGGATTTGAACCCACCAGCCTCGGTGTATGACGCCGTAACCACTATTCTATGGGCACCGAGCCATAAATTATGGGGTTTAAGGGAACAACAGGGCTGAGATGAGGGTGAGAGGTCATAAGCTAGGCTCACTCGTTAGCTCGCTGACTCCTACCTAGACCAGCAAGATGCCCAGTGACGGCACGTCATGGAATTTTGCTTGGGAAGCTTAAGAACTGTAGAAGCTGAGAACACTTGCTCTAGTCTCTAATTTTTTCACATGCCCGTATCTGGCTTCCCCGGATGTCTGGAGATTAAGCTTGTCCCAGGGCTTAGATGGGCCCACCAGGTTGGGAAGGCCCTGGCATGTGACAGGACAGACTTGCTGCACGGATGATCAAAGCTGAGGCAGTTCTTGGAGGGAAGGCGCTGGCTTGTGTGGGGTGAGTCTGGGCCAAGCTGCGGCTCACTAGCAGAGGAGACGCCTACTTTACCTGAACGAAGGTGAACTCCCTCCAGTTGAGTGAGTTTGCAATGGATGGCAGCGAGGTGACAGCCAGCAGGGACAGCGTGCCAAGGGCCAGCACTCCCACAGAGAGGTAAATCTCCATCCTCCAGACTTCCTCCTCCACCCACAGGCGGCTTTTGTTGGCCAAGACCTGACATGGATAGAAGGAAAACCATGAACACTGTGGCAAAGGCTGGTGTCCTCAGAAGTGGGCAAGCAGATGCTTAAAGACACGAGCAAGACAGCAACAGCTGACATTCACAGCCTACTTAACATGTGCCTGGCTCTGTGATGAGTGCTTTGCAGCCAATAACTCACGAATCCTCACAACCACCTCACGAAGTAGAGATTACCCCCTTTTACTGATGAGGAAACCTAGGCACAAAGATCAAGTCACCTTCCCAAGGTCATGCAGAGGCACAGCTGGGCTCAGCATCCGCACAGTCTGGCTCCAAAAACTTGGCTCCCAGGCTTTTACACACATCTGCCCAGGGGCCAGCCAACCAGAACGGTCATGTCAGTGGAGAGTAAGAAGTCAGGGAAGTCACCAAGTAGGTTCTCTAGGTATGATGACATCACACCGTTTCTGGTCCCTGAATCTCAGGACAGGAGAGAGGAGCTATCCCAGCTCTGGAGGCCCTTGGCTGGAGGGGCTCATGCATCTGCTGGCTGCTTCTCCCAGCCTGCCTCCCCCTGAACCCTTTGTCTTCCTGGTCTCCCAAGCTGTCGCCTGTCACTCCTTTACACTCAGGACACACAAAGACACACATAGACACTGACCCCAAATATTTCCTGACTCGCAGCCCCCACACTCCCCTCTTCCTACTCAGTTCTCCGTCTCTGTATATAGCTTTGGTTTAACTTTGCCCAGTGACAGAGACTGATAGCCATTCACCAAGCAGTTCAGTAAGCACCTGAGCACTTAGGAAGCACCTACTGTGTGCCAAGTGCTAGGCTGCAGAAAATAGGATTCCTGCAGGGGTCCCTCACTAAGCTCCGGGATGCATAGATCAGAGGGCCCTGTGAGCCCAGAGATTCCCACCCCTCCACTCCCCCACCTGGAGGGCACTTGCAGGGGAGCCCCCCCAGCCTGGCTGACACCCACTCACACCCAAACAAGGTCCTCCCATTAGAACCGTCATTTCTCAACCAGACCAGGTAGCAGAGTTCCTGGAAGTCAAGGTGTGCTCTCAGAAATGCCATGAAATGCTGGTCCTTTCATTCTACCAGCAGAACACGGAACAGTATTTCCATTAGGAAATGTGACTATGCTTTAGTGGGCAGGTCTCTGCCTCTCAAAACAGAATGACTCATGCAGGGTTTTTGAGAAACAACTTCAGCAGGAAAAAAAAAAATAACAAGCCTAGTTACCAGATCAAATATTATTATAAAAATGAATCCAGCAGTCTGAGCAAAAATGGTTGAAAGGCTTATGAGAGAAAGTTTAAAGAAACAGAAAAATCCCATCCATTAGGTGTTCTTCCTGCTGTTTGGGGGGAAAAAAAAAGCCTGTTCTATTTTAGGCCAGGATAGTTCACTTTGGTGCCTTCTGCCACAGAAGGACCAGGAGTCTGGGGACTCCCCAGTTGTGTATGACTCTGGGCAGCTCTGTCTCTGGGCCTGTTTCTCTGCCTGAGAGGGGTGGATGAGGGCGATTGTGCCCTGCAGTCAGCATGAGCTTGGAAGGCATGCAAAGGGCAGAGGGGTCTCCTGTGTAACTCTGCCCAAAGAAGTCTTCCTCACACCTGGCAGTGTCAACAACTGCTCCCGAATAACTCATCTCTTCATTGCGAGGTGTTTGTTCTTCAACTATACTTCATTAGTCACTCCTTTCTGCGTCTTGGTAAGATCAGGCAGTTAATGTCACAAGTCAGCGTTTGGATGACTACACACGTATACCACATTTGCTTGCAAAATGTCTTGTTTTTTTCCTCTAATATTTCCACTCCACAGTGACGCTGGGAAGGGAGGGATGAGGTGGGCAGGGAAGCAGCGGATGGTGAGGACCTGGACCTCGGCCATGACAAACATCCCCAGCGTCTGATCTGACCTACCCAACCCCAGCACTGTGCTCAGAGCTCCTGGTGACCAGTGCCGCACACAGCTAATCAGAAAGGAGATTTCATAGCTCTCCATTCTACTAACCCCCCAAGTTTAGAGCTGCTCGAATTGGACACACAGAGAATACGAAGAAGAGTCACCAACAAGAGACGGAAAGATGGCACTTGGGCCAGGATTTCCCTTCAGGCTGTAGGCTGGACCCTAGGACTGGTGAGGCCGCCACAGTGGCCCTTCTCCCTGCCCCATGGCAGGCAGTGGGTGGGAAGAGAGTGGTGCCTACCCACTGCCTACCAGACCCAGAGGGGGAGGAGGTGGCAGGGTCTGGAAGGGGCAGCCTGGGTGGGTGGTGGAGAGACCCCACCTTAGTCCCATAGGCCTGGATTCTGACGCTGACCCTGCCAGTGGGGCGGGGTTACGAGATCCCGGGCAGTCCCCTTCCCAGCCAAAGCATCACTGACTCTCTCTTGCTGTGTTACTGCAGGACTAAGCGGATGGTGGTGAAATGAGTGGCATGAGACCGGCACACAGGAAGTGCTTAGTATAATAAACGCCTGATGCAGGGCGGCGCCTGTGGCTCAGTGGGTAGGGCGCCGGCCCCATATACCGAGGGTGACAGGTTCAAATCTGGCTGCGGCCAAATTGCAACAAAAGATATTGGGCATTGTGGCGGGCGCCTGTAGTCCCACCTACTTAGGAGACTGAGGCAAGACAATCATCTAAGCCCAGGAGTTGGAGGTTGCTGTGAGTTGTGACGCCACAGCACTCTACTGAGGGTGACAAAGTGAGAGTCTGTCTCTAAAAAAATAAATAAATAAACGGCTGGTGCTATTGTTCTTAGTGGCTGTTAGATTAGTTCTTGCCCTAAGCTCTCTTGACATGTATGCCTCTTAAGATGCCTGCCATTGGCTGCATGGTGGCCAACTTAACAATCAGTCACTCAGTGAATGTGCACTGGTAATCTGTGTTAGGAGCCCTGGACCTCAAGGTGTGGAAGACCCAGTAATGGAACTTTGAATTGGGTAGGAAGTGGTGTGTAAGAAAAATAACAGAGTATGTGCAAAATACAACAGATTACAGAGGGGCGTAGGGGGATGTGGGGGGATAGGCTAGGCTGGGGTAGCTTATCAGAGGTAGGGCTTTTTTTTTTTTTTTTGTAGTTTTTGTCCAGGGTTGGGTTTAAACCCGCCACCTCTGGTATATGGGGCTGGTGCCCTACTCCTTTGAGCCACAGAGCCGCCGCTGAGATAGGTTTTTTTTTTTTTTCTATTGATTATTTATCAAATCTCCTGGTTTTGTGGGAGATAAAGGTAGGGTTTTGAAGGAGGAATAGGAGTGTTCCAGGCTGTGAAGGTGTCCCAGGATGGGTATTCTGGGCCAAGAGGAATGAGCTCTGCTTATTTAAAGGATAATATGGGCTCGGTGCCTGTAGCTCAGCAGCTAGGGCGCCAGACACATATACTGGAACTGGCGGTTCGAACCCAGCCTGGGCCTGCCAAACAACAATGACAATTACAACAACAACAACAAAAAATAGCTGGACATTGTGGTGGTAGCCTGTAGTCCCAGCTACTTGGGAGGCTGAGGCAATAAAATCTC
>CAUYRH010090101.1:0-11775 GCA_963574655.1 Perodicticus potto
TTTTTTTTTTTTTTTTTTGAGACAGAGCCTCAAGCTGTCACCCTGGATAGAGTGCCGTGGCATCACAACTCACAGCAACCTCCAATTCCTGGGCTCAAGCAAGTCTCCTGCCTCCGCCTCCCAAGTAGCTGGGACTACAGGCGCCCGCCACAATGCCCAGCCATTTTTTGGTTGCAGCCATCGTTGTTTTTTGGTGGGCCTGGCCTGGATTCGAACCTGCCAGCTCAGGTGTATGTGGCTAGTGCCTTAGCCCACAGATCCACAGGTGCCAAGCCACATCTGTAGTTTCTTATCTGAGAATCATAATTCATTTGAAAAATAACTATTGTAGGTATGAGAAAGGCTCATTCCTTTCTATCTGGTGGAAGCCATCAGATGAGCCAGGATGGGCGAATGCAAGCATATCCAGGACTCTGGGTCTGCTGTTGGCAGCACCACAGCTCTCTGCACCCCTCAGAGCTCCCCACCCCACCTGGCTGGATAAAGCTGCAGACTGGGATACAAGGTTATGTCATGTGCAGGATTTGCCCAGTTCCTAAGGGTGCAACCTATGGCAAGCCTGTGCATCACGGCATTAACCAGCTCGAGTTTGCTTAAAGCCTTCAGTCTGCTGCTGAAGAGTGAGCTGGACGCCACTGGGGGGCTCTAAGAGTCCTGAATTCTTAGTGGGTTGGTGAAGATTTGATGTACAAATTTTTTGAGATCCATTGATCCATTCCATAAAGCTATCAGAAGAAATTCTGACACCCAGTGAATCACCAACCAGTCCACAAGCACAAGGAGAGGCATGGGCTGACATCTGGAGCCGGAAGAGCCATGGCCTTAGAAAGGGGTCATAAGGTCCAGCACACTATTGGCGGTTCCCACCCTGCAGCTTGGAGAAGGTGCAGTACTCTCCAGCTCCACCATTACCACTAATATAAGTAATGTTTGTAAAATTCACAGCCTAATAAATAATTTAGAATGGTCAAAAATAAGAAAAGAAAAATAACTATTCTTCTGCTATGAGGCAGACAGCGTGCTAGGCACACTATTCCTGCCCTGAAATTATCAGTCTCAGCAGTGAATAAATATCTAAGCAAATACATCACAATAGGACACAGATAATAATTCAGCTCAGAGACTTTGACAACATTACTCGTGGCGGCAGGGAAGAGCAGAAGAATTTCCCAGAAAGAATATTACTTAACCCAAGTCTTAAAAGCAGAGTAGGAATCTCCATGTATAGCAGAGACTGCTAATTGTTTCCTAATATCTGAGTGAAACTTCTCTCATAGTAATAGAAACACCTAATGTCTAGCTGGAGTCCTGGCTATGCAGAACAAAGGAGATTTGCATGTCCTGGCTTCACTTACAGCTAACGTAGTATCATTTGACTATTTCTAACTAATAGCATATAAGTGGCAGTGTTGTTGGAAGAATCCAAAAATGTACCATTAAAGATATGTGGCATGTACCCTCTGCCTCTTTTTTCCTCCCTTCCTCCAGCAGTAACCAGATGTGACAGGAGCCATCTTGGACCCTAAAGCCTAGGCATGTTGGAGAGGGGAGCTGTAAGTAGCCTAGGTCCCTAAGACCCTGGACAGGGGAGCCCTGGCCTGTTTTCCTCCAGATTTTAATGTGAAAGTGAGATAAACTATCTTGTTCAAGCGACCATCCTTTATTTGGGTCTCTGTTATTTACAGCTAATAGACCCAGCTAAGAATGCATGGAGTCTCCCCTGACATAGGCAGGGCACTCCATCAGCTCTGAACAGCTGCAGCACAGGTGCTTTGGGTGCTTTTTTTTTGAGATTGGGTCTCATTCTGTCATCCAGGCTGGAGTACAGTGGTGCAATCATAGCTTGCTGTAGCCTCAAACTCCTAGGCTTAAGCTATCCTCCAGCCCCAGCCTCCCAAGTAGCTAGGACTATAGGTGCACCCCACCATCCCTGGCCAATTTTTTTAATAGGTAGGGGGTCCTGCTACGTTGCCCAGGGTGGTCTCAAACTACTGGGCTCAAGAGATTCTCCCACCTCTTCCCCCAAAAGTGCTGGATTGACTGCATGAGCCCAGCCCACCAATGCTTCTTAGTACCTAACTATAAATGAGGCAGGAGCCAGAGACAGAGGCAGAAGCCGGGTTATGAAGCGTGTAGCATATCAGGTCTGCCCATATTCAGGGACACAGATATTTCATTGAAAATCTTCCCTGGTGTGGGGGAGATTTTTTTTTTTTTTTTCGCGGTTTTTGGCCGGTGCCAGGTTTGAACCCTCCACCTCCAGTATATGGGGCCGGCATCCTCCTACTTTGAGCCACAGGCGCCGCCCAGGGGAAGATTTTTGAATACCCACACAACTAGATGTGTTCTTCCACAAACCATTTGAGAGAGCGCACCTTGGCCTTGGCACTACACCACTCACTTTGCAGGCTGCTGCCTCCTGCAGCTCTGCTGGGCAGCTCGGCCCTCCTGGGCTTCCTGCCACTTCAGTTGCTGACACTGCAGCTGTGGGTCATGCAGATGTTATGATGGGTCATTCAGAGGGCACCAGTCACCAGGTCACTCCAGCAGCACCGCTTATAGATACAGCCTCACCAAAGATGCTTAAAAAGAAGTATCTTCGGACTCTGGCCCAAACTCCCCTCCTCCATCAGGGAGAACGCAAGACCAGGAAGGATTTCAGATTCTGTTCCACCCTCCCCATCACTCTCCTGGGACTGAAGCACAAAACTCCTTACCTCGCCTTTGAAATCCCTAAACCCACACGCTCACATACGTGCATGTGCATGTGGGGACATGCTGAGCCCTGTGACTATCGGAGGGGTGTGATATGCTCAGGTTTGCATGTGAGAAATTCTCTCTGCCTGTTGGTGAAGAATGGCTGGAAGCCAGCAGGAGACGCAGCAACTGAACTATGGTGAGAAATTCTGAGTGCCTCAGTAAAAAGCAGAGGCCAAGGAAATATATTTGAGTATCCCATCCCCTCAGGGAGGAAAGGGTATGTTTGAATAACACCCAACAGAATTTTTTTTTTTTTTGAGACAGAGCCTCAAGCTGTCACCCTGGATACAGTGCTGTGACATCACAGCTCACAGCAACCTCCAGTTCCTGAGCTCAAGCGAGTCTCCTGCCTCCGTCTCCCAAGTAGCTGGGACCACAGGCACCCACCACAATGCCCGGCCATTTTTTGGTTGCAGCCGTCATTGTTGTTTGATGGGTCCGGGCTGGATTCGAACCCGCCCGCCCAGGTGCACGTGGCTGGCGTCTCAGCCCGTTGAGCCACAGGCTCTGAGCCTCAACAGAATTTTGTAACTGGTTAGATGTAGGGATGAAGTATAGGAAGGCGTGTCAGGTGACTTCCAAGACTAGAAGCCATAACAGTGGCTGACCCCTGCTCTGGGCTATTTCCTGGCCTAAGTACCTCGGATTCATTAATCCTCAAACTAACTCTGTGGTATGTTTTTATCCATCATTTACAAATATGGAAACTGAGGCAGAGAAAAGCTGAGTGCCTGGCTTAAAGTTTCTCAGCTAGAAATGAGCAAGAACATTCTGCAAATCTAGTCTTTCTGGCTTAGGCCAGGTCTTCATTACACAACCATATGCTGGATCCCACAAGTCCTGTGCTGAAAATTCTCTATTTTTAAGAAAAGGAACTGAAGAAAATATACCAAAATGGTTACCTTTGGATGGTAGAATTAGAAGTTATTTTTATTTTATAAATATCTATGTTTTCCACATTTTCTCCCATGATTATATCTGGTGTCTATAATCTGAGGAAAGTAACAAATGCTTTTATTTATTTATTTATCTATTTATTTATTTTTGTAGACCGAGTCTCAATCTGTTGCCCGGGGTGGAGTGCGGGCATAGCTCACAGCAACCTCAAACTCATGGGCTCAAGTGATTCTCTTGCCTCAGACTCCTGAGTAGCTGGGATTATAAGAACCCGCCACAACACCCAGCTAATTTCTCTATTCTTAGTACAGATGGGGTCTTGCTGTTACTCAGGCTGGTCTCAAACTCCTGAACTCCAGTGTTCTGCCTGCTTCAGCTTCTCTGGGTGCTAGGACTACAGGTGTGAGCCACTGCCTCAGGCCACAAATGCTATTATTTAAATAATATAAATAATACCCTATGAGAAAGAAAGAATATCAGAAGAATATCAGAAGTCTAACTTTCTGCATGTTCTTTGGCAGGACAGAGGAGACTATCTGAAATACTCAAGCCCGGATTGCTACTAAAAGCGAAAGCCAAACCTAACAATATTCCCAATAAAATTCTTGACAGGTAGGAGCCCCTTGGGCTTGTGCTGACCAGGCCCCTCGTTTTGCCTCCCCATTACCTTGAGATTTTCTCTTCATCTCACTGGTTCTCAGAGACCACTTGGCTTTGGTTTTGGTTTGTTTTGTTTAATTTTATCAGTAATAATTTTAAGCACTGAAGCAAAAATTCCAGATGGTACATCCACTGCGGACACTTTATAACTCTCTAAATAATGACATCATGAATATTTATGCCTTGTTATTATCACTGTGGCAAAGAATAACAGTTTAAGTACAAGTGACCATTTTTTTTTCCATCTCACTGCTTAATCCTGAATATTCTGTCTTTGTTTTCTCCCACTTATCAGCTCCACGCACCCTGGGGAAGACTTGCTTGTGGTCATATTATATAGTGCAACACCCCTTGAAGAAATGTTCATTTTTTCTGTCTCTGTGTAATCAGAGGGCTGAGGAACCATGCATTCTTTTATCCATGCTTTCAATCTTTATCAAGGGCCTGCTACACACCAGGAATGTGCAAGGTGCCGGGATACAAAGATGAATAACACATACTCCTTGCCTGCAAGTCTAGTTGGCAGATAGACATAGAAACAGTCCATTATACTAGAGTCAGTTGAGGGCAATGGTTGGTACTAAGACCTGGTGGTCTAGGGGGAGGCAACTCGTAGAGACATGTGAATGAAGGCAGGAAGGTGAGAAAGAGCACAGCCTGGACAGAACATTGCAAGCAGTTCAGTGTTGTCAGAGAGCAGGGAGCATGGGATAAGAATGGCAAATAGACCCTGGATGATAACTTAGTTGAAGGCCTGGAACCTGAGGGTGAATTTAAAGGATCAAAAATAGGACGGCAAGATTGTTAAGGAATAGGTACTACATGGTCCAGATGACATTATGGGAACCCAAACTGGAGTTGGGGGCAGGTAGAAGATACAGATTCAGAAAATGTTTCGATGATTAAATCAGAAGGAATTATGGGAGGGAGAGAGTTCACTTGGAAGGATCGGGGTAAGTGTACCAGGGTGTGGGACAGAAGGAGTCAATAAATGGAAAAATGTATAGATTATTTTATGGAAATTTGATCTATTTAAAACACAGAATCTTCCCATCCAGGTCCTTGTGTTTCTTTACAAATATTTAGATCTCCTGGTCCCTTAATAAAGTTTTGTCATTTTTTTTCACAAAGGGCTCACTGATAACTTACTAGGTTGATACCTGTGGGTTTGTTTTATTTTAGCTTCCCTATTGCTATTGTAAATGGACTCTTTTTAATATCCTATCTTCTCCTTTGTTGCATCAGTTAGATTCTTTTGGTTGCAAATGACAGAAAACTCAACTCAAATTGAGTTATTATTTGTTATATAAACTAATAGCATATACTGAGTGCTTATGGTTTCTAGACAATTGATCTGAGCACTTTGTAGGTTATTAACCTTTTAACGCATTTAAGTAAAAAGACATTTATTGATGTGACTCATATTGATATGACTCATATCAATAAATGTTGAAGCCATGAAGAGGAAAGTCAAGTTGTGCTTGTCAAAACCATCCTAAAGCAACCAGTCCCTAAGTAATCTACTAGCGGACTGCAGAAGGGTGAACAAGCCCCATGAAGGTTAGCCAAGCTCAGCCCAGATCAGCAGAACCAGCCAGCTACAAATTCATCAGAAATAATAAATGGTGGTGGGTTTAAGCAACTATATCTTACAGTGATTTATAATGCAGCAATAGGCATCTGAAACAGACACTCTCCATGTACACCTCACAATGTGATTATCAAAGTTAACAAAGGTGACTAAGCCTAAGAGACTAATAATGGGCTTCCTTTGTGGTTGGGAAGACAGCAAGAATAGAATGGACACATGCCTAGAGCCATGTAGGTTGCTACAGTGGGCACACTGGTACCTGAGGCTTTGGAGAACAGGACAAGAAGTACAGACAGCAGAAATAGTTGGCAAACCAAACAAGTAAACCTGCAAGTTTCTATTCACACATTTACTAAAACACAGCTAGGTGGTATGATGTATTCAGGCAGAGAAAGAGGAGCCAAGGAGATGAGGCTAATACTTTAAAAAAGAACAAAGCTGATTCTGGGAAGATGGCCGACTAGTAGCAACCCTCAACAGAGGCTCCTGAGCAGAGGAAGAAAAACTGGACAGAATAGGACGGTATGAACCCAAAGATGGGGAGCTGAGCCAAGAAAGAAGTTTGGCAAGCTGTAACTCCAAGGAAGAGCATTTAAGAAACCAAATTACAGGTACAAAGCCTATTGACTAGAGGACAGGAGACCCCTCTCCCAAGCAGGGGGCCGGCTGCAGGCTATCTGCAAACAAGCAGGGAACAAAAGACCTCCCATTTCACCTTGCTGGAGAGAGCCGCTAAACTCCAGGTCTCTTTCTCCCAGACACCACCCCGCCAGGCATAAAATTGAACAGATATTTTCCCTCACAAGTCCAAACTCCCAGTCCACCCTTTCCCCCTTGCATGGTGGTCTGAAGTTCTGCCCCCTGCAGAGCACAGAGTGTTTGGTCTTGTCCTGAGAGAACTGGGTGGACTGCCAAACATCAGGACAGAATCTGTAACTAATGGGGAAGAAAGAGGGTGTGGGAAGAAAGGGACAGTTGGCAGGAGGAGGAGCAGTCCCCTGGTTATGACTGTGCCTGGCCAGCGGTAGTGTTGACCCTCAGTTTGGGCTGTGCCTGGCGGGATGGGTTGCAGAACCCCCAGCTCTGATGGCACCCATAGTGGGAGACTGGTTGCCCTATTTGGACTGAGGTTGGCAGACACAGCTGATTCCAGCCCCTGCTGGGCCTGCAAGCAGAGGCTTGATAGGGTGGACTGCGAACTGAGAGCAAGGGCGCAATCCCCTGATTCTAACAGAACCCTCGAGTAGTGGCTTACTGGGTGTGAACCAAGACCTGAGGGCTAGGGTGTGGCTCACTGTCTCTAGTGGGGCTGGTGGGCAGAGGCTTACCAGGTGAGGACTGAGACCTGTGGGCAGAGTGTGGTGCCCTGACTCTAACAGAGCCTATGAACAGAGGCTTGCCAGGCAGTGGACTGAGACTGGCAGGCAGTGGCATGGTCCCCTGACTCCAACTGGTCTGGCAAGCAGAGGCTAGTCATGTGTAGACTGAGACCGGAGGGAGGGGCCAGTGCTCTGACCCCAACATAGCCTGTGAATAGAGGCTTACCAGGCAGTGGACTAAGACTGGCAGGCGGGGTTGTGGTCCCCTGACCCCAACTGACCTGGCAAGCAGATGCTAGGTGGATATGGACTGAGATTGTTGGGTGGGGGCGTGGCCCCTGGCTCCAGCTGGGCCTGTGAGTAGAGAAGAGAACAACAGTGTGGACTGACTGTGGCCGGGGGGCAGTGGGGATTCCTGGCTCCAATTGTGCTGTTGGAGACCCTTGAATCCCTCTCTGTTGGGCAGGGTTTGCACTGCCTGAGACAATTTGTTGGAACCCATGTCTGGGGCTATCCACCCAGGGACATTCTCAGGTTGACCTTTGAAGTTCTGTGGTGGGAAAGAACTGAAGGGTGGGGATTAGGAGCTGCAGTTATTTGTATCTCTTCACAGTTGAGATTTAAACCTAATACTGTGGTTTCTTAGGATAGGGTAGAGGTTGGCTGATATTAAAACAGAGCTAGTTTGCGCTATCTCACCAAGTAGATCCAGAGTCTCTGGCTACAACTCTGAAAGGGGCCTTTGTAAGGTTGTAGGAAATAAGCCACAAATACAAAGCCTAGAACTTTGGTAAGGGGCCATCTCTACTACATGGAAACCCCAATTCAATCTCACACTACCAGTTCTAATACCCAAACGGTGGAATATAAACATGGTGTGGACCCAAAGGAAGAACTCTGGCAACATGAATAACCAGAGTAGATCAACCCATCCAAGAAATGACAAAGGAGATACAACTGAAGATGCCATGCATAAACAAATGGCAGCAATGTCAGAAATTGAATTCAGAATATGGATTGAAAATAAGATAAATAGAATGGAAAAAAGATAGAAATTAAATTCCAAACAGTAGTTCTAAAGTTGTCCCAAGAAATTAATGAATTCAGGCTCAGCGCCTATGGCTCAACGGGCTAAGGCGCCAGCCATGTACACCTGAGCTGGCGGGTTCGAATCCAGCCCGATCTGCCAAACAACAATGACTGCTGCAACCAAAAAAAAAAAAAAAAGCCGGGCATTGTGGCGGGCGCCTGTAGTCCCAGCTACTTGGGAGGCGGAGGCAAGAGACTCGCTTGAGCCTAGGAATTGGAGGTTGCTGTGAGCTGTGATGCCACAGCACTCTATCCTGGGTGACAGCTTGAGGCTTTGTCTCAAAAAAAAAAAAAAAAGGAGAAATTAATGAATTCAAAGCCCAGGTCACCAAAGATATGGACATAATGAGAAAAGAGATAGCAGAACTCAAGGAAATGAAAAAGTTATTCGAGGAGCTCCAAAACACAGAGAATTCCTCAGTAATAGAGTTGACCAGGCAGAAGAAAGGATCTCTGAAACTGAAGACAAAGCTTTTGAACATTCCCAAACACTCCAAGAGGCAGTCAAATGAAGAGTAAAAACTTCCGGGTGGTGCCTGTGGCTCAAAGGAGTAGGGTGCTGGCCCCATATGCCAGAGTTCAAACCCAGCCCAGGCCAAAAAACAACAACAAAAAAAAACTTATCGTTCCCTGAGAGAGTTGTGGGATCACTCCAAAAGATCAAATATTCATCTTATAGGAATTCCTGAAGGAGAACAGGATTGTCCTAAAGGTACAGATGCTCTACTCCAAGAGATTTTGGAGGAGAATTTCCCAAGCATTGCAAGAGATACAGAACTTCAGATAGCAGGCAGTTTCAGAACCCCAGCGAGACTCGATCCAAATAAAGTATCTCCTAGACACATTGTGATTAACTTTGCCAAAGTTAGGACAAAGGACAAAATTCTTCAAGCAGCCAGATGTAAGAAAAGCATCAGCTACAAAGGGAGAAATTTCAGAATGACTGCAGATCTCTCAGCTGAAACATTTCAAGCCAGAAGAAGATGGTCATTGACTTTCAGTCTCCTAAAACAAAACAACTTCCAGCCCAGGATCCTCTATCCAGCTAAACTGAGTTTCATTTCAGAAATTAAATACTTCAATGACATAGACATGTTGAAGAAATTTCCCATAACTAAACCAGCTTTCCAGAATATTCTCAGACCCATTCTCCACAATGACCAGTGCAATGCTCTACCTCCAAAGTAAACTCACTCAGATATTTTTGAACAAAACCGAACTTCCACAGTGGTGAAAGGATTAAAAATGTCCATTGGACATCCAAAAATCTTGACACCCAAAATACAACCAGGCTTATCAATTTTCTCAATTAATGTGAATGGTTTAAATTGTCCTCTAAAAAGGTACAGGCTGGCTGACTGAATACCTAAACTTGGACCAGATATCTGCTGTATATAAGAATCTCACCTTACCTTCAAGGGTAAAAATAGACTCAGGATGAAGGGATGGACTTGTATATTACAGGCAAATGTAAACCAGAAAAAATCAGGGGTTGCAATTTTAGTAGCAGACAAAATTGGCTTTAAACCAAAAAAGATAAAGAAAGATAAGGAAGGTCACTACATATTTGTCAAGGGAAACACCCCATATGAAGAGATTTCAATAATTAACATTTATGCACCCTACCAGAATGCTCCTCAGTTCATAAACAGACCCTAATGGATATGAACAACTTGATATCTTCCTGCACTATAATAGTTGGAGATTTTTTTTTTTTTTTTGAGACAGCCTCAAGCTGTCACCCTGGATAGAGTCCTGTAGCATCACAGCTCACAGCAACTTCCAATTCCTGGGCTCAAGCAAGTCTCCTGCCTCTGCCTCTCAAGTAGCTGGGACCACAGGCGCCTGCCACAATGCCCGGCCATTTTTTGGTTGCAGCTGTCATTGTTGTTTGGCGGGCCCGGGCTGGATTCGAACCTGCCAGCTCAGGTGTACATGGCTGGTGCCTTAGCCCATTGAGCCACAGGCACCGAGCCAATAGTTGGAGATTTTAACAGCCCTTGGACTGTTTTGGATAGATCCTCCAAGAAGAAACTAAATAAAGAAATATTAGACTTAAACCTAACCCTAGAACAAATGGACTTTACAGACCTCTACAGAACATTTCACCCTAACAAAACTGAATATACATTCTTCTAATCAGCCCATGGGTCATCCTCCAAAACAGATCATCTCCTAGGATGCAAGTCTAACCTCAGCAATTTTAAAACTGTAGAAATTATTCCTTGTATCTTCTTGGACCACCATGGGATAAAAGTTGAACTCAACAGCAACAGGAATCTTCAGACTCAAACAAAATCATGGAAGCTAAATAATCTTAGGCTGAATGATAGCTGGATCAAAGACAAGATTAAGAAGGAAATCACCAAATTTTGGAACAAAATGACAATGAAGTCATAAATTATCAAAACATGTGGGATACTGCAAAGGCAGTCCTAAGAGGGAGATTTATAGCACTGGAAGCCTTCATTAAGAAAACAGAAAGAGAGGAAGCCAACAACTTAACGGATCATCTCAAGCAACTGGAAGAAGAAGAACGGTGCAACCCCAAACCCAGCAGAAGAAAAGAAATAACCAAAATTAGGGCAGAATTAAATAAATTTGAAAACAAAAGAATCATTCAGAAGATCAACCAAACAAAAAGTTGGTTTTTTGAAAAGATGAACAAAATTGATAAACCTTTGGCCAACCTAACCAGAAACAGAAAAGTAAAATCTCTAATATTGTCTATCAGAAACAATAATGGAGAAATAACAACAGACACTTCAGAAATTCAAAAAATCGTCAATGATTACTACAAAAATCTCTATTCCCAGACATATGAAAATCTGAAGGAAATGGACCAATACCTGGAAGCATGCCACCTTCCTAGACTCAACCAGAAACAATTAGAAACCTTGAATAGACCTATATTAACCACTGAAATACCATCAACAATACAATTGTCCCTCAAAAAGTTCAGGACCAGATGGCTTCACATCAAATTCTATCAAACCTTTCAAGAGGAGCTAGTACCTATATTATACAACCTTTTCCAAAGCATAGAAAAAGAAGGAAAACTTCCCAACACATTCTATGAAGCAAATATCACCTTGATCCCCAAACCAGGAAAGGATCCAACAAAGAAAGAAAATTATAGACCTGTATCATTAATGAATATTGATGCAAAAATATTCAATAAGATCTTAGCAAATAGAATTCAACAATACATCAAAAAAAATTATACACCATGATTAAGTTGGTTTTATTTCAGGGTTACAAGTTGGTTCAACATACGCAAATCTATAAATATAATATATCACATCAATAAAATAAAAAACAAAGACCATATGATTCTCTCAATTGATGCAGAAAAAGCCTTTGATAATATCCAGCATCCTTTCATGATCAGAATTCTTAAGAAAATAGGCATAGAAGGGACATTTCTTAAACTAATAGAGGCCATCTACAGCAAACCCA